>CAKNXH010060223.1:59788-98064 GCA_932178445.1 Andricus quercusramuli
CGCCTCTTCAGTGATCCCCCTGTTTTTGTAAAAAATCCACCCAAGCCCAAGGAGGTAGAGACTTTTTGGAGAGAGGTGTACAAGATCCCGAAAACACTAGAGTTGAAGGAAGATACTGACAATATCATTCGCTTCAAGGAGTTTTGCGACAGCCTCATAAAATCTGAGGAGGAGTGCCCATCAGTCACTGCCGAAGAGGTGAAAAAAGCACTTAGAGGCACGAAGAACTTTTCCGGTGCTGGACCAGATTGTATCAAGAACTTTTGGTGGAAGAAGTTTACTTCTACACACCAACATTTGGCCCGCATATTCACCTCATATTTAAAGTCGGAGATGCCCATTCCGCAGTGGCTAGTGTTAAGACGCACTATACTCCTACCGAAAAAAGGCGACTTGTCCAAACCAGAGAATTACAGGCCAATAACATGTTTGAACACACTGTATAAGATTTTTACAGCTGTCCTAAACAACAGGATTGTTCGACGAATTGAGCCTGTATGGCGAGAGATGTACGAACAACGTGGCTCGAAAAAAGGTGTAGCAGGCTGTCGAGAGAACCTGCTGATTGACAGGTGTGTCTGTAAAGACGCTACAGTCCATCAGCGCGTCCTGTCGATGGCCTGGATTGACTACCGGAAAGCTTTTGATTCAACCTCTCATAGACTTATCATCTGTCTGTTGGAAAGCTTGAAGGTACATCCACACATAGTGAGATGCATAGAGAGATTGATGCCTCTTTGGAAAACTAGATTTACCATTTCATCTAGGAATTATCGTCTGACGACGAACAACGTCACCTTCCAGAGGGGCGTCTTTCAAGGGGATAGTATGAGCCCTTTGCTTTTTTGCATCACACTTTTGCCTCTATCTCTTGCACTACGAAATTCTCCTGGATACCTCTGTGGCGACACTAATCAGCGTGAGCATAAGGTCACTCATGTATTCTATATGGATGACCTGAAGATCTATGCCGCTGGTAAAAGCAAACTTCAAACTGCTTTAAATATCGTCAAGAACTACACAGGAGAGATTGGGATGGACTTTGGTTTGGACAAGTGTGCCAAAATTCATTTGAAGAAAGGAAAGATTACTGGCGTTGCCAAGGACCCTGAGCTTGTGGATATAAGTGTTATTAGACATCTTAACACTGGAGAGACCTATACATACCTGGGCGTGCCTCAAAGCCGCATTCAGGACGTAACATCAGTGAAGGAGTCTCTCCGAAGCAGGTACAAGCATCTTCTTCGACAGATTTGGTCTTCCAATCTGTCGGCGTTGAACAAGGTATCTGCGACTAACATGCTTGCCGTCCCGGTTCTACTCTACTCGTTTGGGGTGGTTCAATGGACGAAGAACGAGCTTAAGGCCCTTGATGTCACCACGCGTAAGATCATGCATATGCATAAAAGCTTGCATATCAATTCGTCAGTTCCGCGATTATACATTTCACGCCAGCAAGGCGGACGCGGACTTCTGAATCTCCAGTGTCTTCATAACCGAATTGTTTTGAGTACAGCTTACATCGTTGCGAATGGCAGAGATCCTCTCCTAAAGATGGTCAGAAACCACGAGATGATTGGCGAAGGGGCGTTCCTTTACAAAGCCGCGGAGCAAGCTGCTGAGACCCTTGGCCTGAATTTTAACATCAGAAGTGAGGAAAGTGCATTACTCCATCTAGATGCTTCACGTCTAAAAGCCGAAGTAAAGAAAGCAGAGGTTGGAAAATTTCACCAAGAGCTACTCGACAAGCAAATGCACGGAAACTTTCACAGAAATGTAGAAAAACAGTCCTTGTCGAAGGAGCAAACTTTTGCTTTCCTCAAATCATCAGGGCTCAATTCAGGTACAGAGGGCTTTATTTTCGCATGCCAGGACGGTGTAATTTCCACCTTAGCATACCGCGCCCGCATTTTATGTCAAGAAGTTCCCAGTGATAGGTGCAGAGCGTGTCATGCACACGCTGAGTACCTAGAACATATACTATCGGGGTGTCCGACCCACGCAGGAACAACGTATATCTATAGACATAATGCGGCCCTAAGAGTACTTTATTACCACCTTTGTCGCTCTTACGGTGTTGGTCGCGACCCTGCCCTGCCGAACGCTCCAGGGGATATAGAGTCAATTGTCCGAAACGAGAAGTGCCAGATTTTCTGGAACTACGATTTTCGGGCAGCAGTCTCCGTTGCACACTCGAGGCCTGACATTGTTCTCCAAGACTTCGAGAAACGAACTATATTCGTGATCGAATTCTCGGCTCCATCCGAATACAACATCACTGCAAAGGAGAAAGAAAAAGAGAAGAGATATCAAGACCTTAAAAGAGAGCTGCGTCGACTGTACCCAAAATATTCGGTACGAGTAATTGTTCTTGTGATAGGTGCTCTCGGAGGTGTGAAATTATCGCTAGTTCGTAACCTTAAAGCCATACCCGCGTGCCAAAAATATGCCAAGGCTCTTGCGAGATGGATGCAGAAAGCTGTCATCCTTGGGTCGCTTCGTGTCCTCAAGACACACGAGGGTTTCGCCGGCCTGTCGTTGTGATTTCGTCGTGCCCTGTGACCACCCATCTCACGGATGTGAGACGTGGGCATAGGTGTATTTTACCGCGGTTCTACTGGGGGCCATTGACATTTTTTCCAGACGGCAGTTGCTCTTAGTGGTACCCTGCGGTGGTTGTTTAACTTTTTTTAAATTATATATATATATATCATATATACAGTTAATTTTCAGTGAAAAGTTGTAGAAATCATTCACAATTGTAGCGTGGAGCATGCTAATGGCAGAATCAGCTACTCACTACATAAATTTCTATAGGCTTTTTTTTGTTACTTCTGACGCGGAAAGATTAGTGGCAATCCTAACCTCACATAACTTCTGCATTGTATGATGTGACGTGAATTATGAATAAAATGATTGTCGTTATACCGTCACTTATATTATCTGGAATAAAAATTACGTCACTGTTTTACTTGTTTTGATAGTAATATAGGTATAAAATATATTTTATTGGTGCGTATGTATAAATACATCTTTATATTCTGCTTTGAGGTGTCAAACCAATTGTCCAATTTGGGGCGAACCTGCTAACAATGGAAAAAATTCTAACAACTCTAAATAATACCAAAAAATTGTATTGGCTAATGAATGCATTTTTACTGAGATCTTATCGTACAGCCGAATATATCAGCTTTATTTGCGTCATAAGAGCTCTTTAATTTATATCATTCTTTGTATTAACTGCAGTTTGCATTTTTGTAATCCACGGTATGGAGGTCTTCTTTGAAAACTAAATTTCTTATCATTAATTAAATATCTGTTTCATATCTTTCATTAATCTTTATTTACAGTACTTCATGACTAAAAGCATACATTTTTGCTGTAGAAAGCAAATGGTAACTCGCTCCTCCTGGGGAAAATCTGGTATACAGCTGGCTCCAGGGGAGAGAGAGGGTCAGGAGCAGGAATTTATGACAGCAAGAGAGGGATAGGGATAAGGATCGCACTTGGACGACCTGCTACTGTCTTTCAGGCGGAGGTCCTGGCCGTCCTTCGTTGCGCTGAAACACTAATAGAGGAAAACGCTGCTGGCAGACAGATCACGATCTGTTCGGACAGCCAACCGACACTAACTGCAATAGAAAAACCAGACATAACATCAGAACTGGTTTGTGAATGCAAAAAGGCATTAAACGAACTTGCAGAAAGGAACAAAGTGGCTCTCATGTGGGTCCCTGTTCACACAGCGATCAAGGGCAACGAAAAGGCGGACCAGTTGGCCAAACGCGGCGCAGCGAGTGAATACATAGGACCGGAACCGGTAGTGGAAATGGCGTCTTGCTGTGTCGGAATGGCCATCAAAAACTGGATCCGAATAAAACACCGGGAATGCTGGGAAAAAACCCAGGGTTGCCGTCAGGCGAAAGCCATCCTGGGCTACACCTATAATATGGGCAGAGCTAGGGAAAGCCTAGGTTTACCCAAGAAAGACATAAGAACAGTGGTACGGACCCTAACAGGGCACAACCACTTGAACTACCATATGCACAAAATGGGGTATAACCCCACGACAGAGTGCAGGAAATGCGGCAGGGATGACAAAACATCCCTACATGTATTATGCCATTGCCCGGCATTAGCTAGGCTCAGGCAACAGATCCTCAGGGCCCATTTTATGGAAACAGAGGAAATCACAACGTGATCAGTGATCGACACACTGAGATTCTTCAAGAGGTCTAGAGTCGACTGCTGAGAGTGAATAAGTAAGGGTGTGGTACAATAGACCTTATAGTTTGAGCGCCAAGGAAGCTCTCTATGGGCTTCCCGCCCGTAATAAAACTAACTAACTACCGCGTCATCAGACTATAAACAGACTGATAGATCGACAGACAGGCATATCCGTCGAAACTTTTTTTTAAAGGCGTTCATTTTTCACGGAAAATTTTATCTAATGTCTTATTTCAAAATTCCCGCCTTTTCTTAGTGACGTAAAAATATTTCTAAGATTTGATTAGCCAAATGAGTTGGTACAATCGATTTCTGGTTTGTGGATAATAAACGGAATCTTCTGTTAGAACTCATCAGTATGACTAACAGAAGAATCTTAGATACAAATATTATGAAGGCAATTTTTTGGGTCTATTTAAGGTCAGAAAATTTCCAGTGGACCTTTGATCTCATTTTCCGCTTTTCAGCTATCAATTTAAATTTTCTGTTATTTTGTGGCGTTCCTGACGCTTAGAAGAAAAACCATTATTCCTATTGAAAACGGCTGCAGAAAAATTTGTAGATCTCTCTGAAGGGTAGAATTTTGTCTCTGTACTATTTATTGTATCTAAGGTAGTTTCGTGGGAAAAAGAAATTTTCATTTTTCTTGGTTTTATTTTTCATGTCTAAAACCATAAAAACTTGTGCTGGAAAACTAACCGACAACCTTCACACGTATGCTTGGACCATAAAAGAGTGTACAAAAGAAGATTCTGACAACACATTTCTTAAAAAGTGATCGGGTTGTTAGACTACAAGCGGACCAAGAGACTGACAGACAGACCGACATATAGACAGATATACGTTATCGTGAGAAACATTTTTCAACTCAGGGAGTCTCAAGACGACAAGAATTGACTTTCTTTAGTTTAAGTTTGGAAATTCTTTATTTTTGGTATATTATTAGAATGAGATGTATAATATTATTCTGCTTATACTATATTATTATTTATCTAAAGACGCATTATTCTATTTTCAATCAACAATTTAAAAGAATTTAGTGCAAAAAATTCAACATGGCGTAGCATCCGTTATGTGCAAAATTTGTTTAATTTTTTTTGGGTATTAATGTGTCTTATATATACACACAGCACTATAGTTTCACCAGGTTTCATCAAATCGAACGATCGTTCGCAATTTCTGATATTTTTGACCTGTACCAGCACATATAACTATTTTTATTTATCATTTGGACTTGAATATTTTATTTGCACCTCAAATATATAAATACCGATTAAATTCAATGTGATTACTGACTACAGAGTATTCGACCGGAGGAGAAGCGTGGCCACGTCTGACCGTGGCGGTTCATTACCACTGCCATGCAATATGTATGAAGTACAATGCTCGGCTGACGAACGACCTACTTCTATCACTGCCTATAGATTTTGTCGGCCATATATTCGCGAGCTTTTAACCGGCTTAGCTAGTGAATGCCGTTTTACTCCGTTCCCATAATTAATATCCAGCCGCTGATGAGTTTTCGTTGAGCCATACTCCTGCTTCTCTTTCGTCGAAATTCGCTCTCAAACTAATACAACTCTCGTGACAAATGGCTCTTTTCGTAGCATCACGTCGCACGAAGGATAGGTAGCTTCTATCAATGTCTTCATTTACAATTTGTAGTTCTTCGTGTTGAGTCTCTTGGAATCTGATTGCTTTAGATTTAAAATTAATCAATTTTGAAGGCCTCAAGATTTTGAATTTCGAATCTATTTGAGTGTTTCATATTGAAATGCTTTATGGAATTTCGAAAAGCTTGGAATATAAACTTATTCATTACCTGAAGGCTTACAATTTGGAACATTTAATTTTTGCCTTATTAAATAATAATCTTATCAAGCTTAAAAGAATTATCTTTTGTAATTTTTCACTTCGTTTTGAATGCTGAAATTGAGGACGTTAATATTGGCGGTGTGTATCCAATTTAAAATTGTATAATATAGGATAGTGAGCGTTTATATATGACTTCACGCTTTAGGGATAGGAAGATTTTCATGTTAATCTCTAGAATCCTGCGTGATATTGTATGAGAACGGTCCCAAACTTCATTCTCATTTTTTAGATTTTTTGTTTCTAATTTAATTTTTTTAATCGTACAATTTCAAACTTTCCAAATAAAAAAATTGCATTTTGTTTTGAATGCCCAGTACTGCAATTGTTCATGTTTTAAGCGTAAAAAAATTCTTGAGTTTGTGAAGCTACAAGTCGAAATTTTTTCGTAATCTCTCCAATTGTAATGCATACCATTTTTTATTCTCTTCTTTTGGAGATTTTCGTATTTTCACGCATTTTTGTTTGATGATGTATATTTTGAAATAATTTCCGTTGCATTAAAAACGTCCATTTAAAATTACTAGTTCTTAAAATTATTTTGGACTAATTCACCAAAATGTATCTCATTTGAAGCCAAATTAGTCCATCTTTAAGACCTGAATTTCTGAATTCCAGAATTTAAGTTAAGAAATTTGGCCTACCTGATAACGATTGAGGGTAATAAAGCCGAATAATTCTTTAATGGAATGCAAACAATGATAAGCATTCTAAATTTGTCAAAAATCAATACATACCGATTCCACAATAAGCTTTTCTTCAACAAATAAAACAATCGTAAAAAAAACTTATAAAAAATATTTTTACTTTACTTTTTAATAAATCCAAAGGGGATTCTGTGAAAAAATTCTTCTCTGATAATGCATTCCCTAAGAAGGTCTCGCGTGACTCCAGTTCTATTCCAACAAGTAAAATACAAATTATTTAATATTTTTCCACAGTCTTAGCTAATTCTAGCCCAACCTATTAATATATTAATCCTTTTTCTGAAGCCTATATATCTCTCTCTCCCTCTCTCTCTTGATCGATCGGTCCTTCTCTCGCCTTTTTCTCTGCTATGAAATTCACGGCACTATCATAAAGTCAGGAATGAATTATTAACGATATTATTAAATCGAAAAGTGTATAGAAAAACATTTATTATCGTTATAAACTAAACACGTAAAGAAATCTCAAAAATCTTCATTTTTTGATCAAAAAGCTTATTTTTATCAATCACACGTCAATATTAGGAACTAAGGGATACTACAATATGTTGTTATAAATTTTCGCTTTTAATTTATAAGTGTAATTGTTCTTATAGCAAAATGTATTAATAATAGCTCTATAATTGAAGCAGAGAATACTAAACGGTGCTGCGTCCAATTAATCTAACTTTGAAGGAAAGACAAAAGACCTTTGTGTAGAAATAATTTTCAACCGATTAAGTAATTCTTTGTGTAGGTAGATGGAACAGTTTATTACCCGTCGTATTGAAAAATAGATGGCACTACGTAATAATGTAATGGAAATGACGATTGATTTAGCACGTTTTAGCATTCCCTGGTATTAGGAACAAAAATATTACATGAATCGTTAAGAAAATCATATGAAATATATATATTTTTATTTATTTCATGAAGAAATAACACTATTTGAAAGATAAAGGGAACGTTTATAGCACTAACAATCGTCGAATTCTTTTCAAAATTTCAATATTTTAGTATACTTTATTCATTTGATTTGAGTTCTTTAAAATTTTTAAATATTTGAATACATTTAAATTTATTATAATTTAGTTTTCCCTGCTGCAATTACATTTTTCTTGAAAAAACATTATTTTGAGCAAAGTCTCACTGTTAATTAACTAAGGATGTTTTCTAGGATTTTCGCTACTCGTACAGTTTTAATTTCTTATTTTCAATTGTTATAAGCCAATTATATAAACAATAACAAAAATGTTTCATTTTCATGAAGGAAAGAAATATCAAACGAGTTATCACTGCTAATGCCTGCAGGATATTTTCTGATTGTGAAAGTTAATAACGTATTATTATTAAGTTTATGATAGTTTATATATTTTATTTATAGCAATTAAAATGAATAAATTAAAACAAAATTTGTTCAATTACCTAACACGCTTAATAACATCCTTAGGTGGTTCACGGTGAGTGTTTACCAAAAAATAAGTTTTATCTCACAAAACTACAAATATAGAAATATGAATATTAAAGTATTAACGTATTTTTGTAATGTTTAATATTATTTTTCTAATTTATAATATTTTTCGAAACAGAGAAAGCAATTGTTTTTTGTATGTATTAGTAGGAGAGTAAAGGCAGCTTGAAAACTGATAAATACACTCAACGGATCCAATCCGAGTATAATCGAGCCAAGAGCTGCTCAGCTTCAGTGATCGAATGGGAAACAAACCATTTTATGTTTCCCTGTAGACACATTTCGTTTTCCGGATCATTTATCTAGTACAAAGTTTTTTGATTAAATAATTTTTATTCATGAAATTTCCCTTGACGTGGCCTTTAAAAAAAGTGAAAACTACGCATTAATTTATAAAAAACGTCTATAAGTTCGTTAAGTATACATTTTTACGCATTCATTTTTACCGATTTAGAATACATTTCCATTGTTTGCACTCACTTTGGAATTTTCCACTGTCTTTGACTTATTTTTTTGGCCAAATTTTGTGATTCTGAAAGTTCAAAAGAATCATCAAAGTTTTTTTTTTAACTTGAGAATGACATGGGCAGAAAAACGATCAAAGTAATCAGCATACTATATTTATATTCTATGTATCGCCACAGTTGCAAGTATATCTAACGCGGTTTTGAAGGAATTACAAAGGCCATGCAAACTTTACAGAGCACAAGATTTTTCACTTTCGCAATGTTTCCTGCTAGAGTCCTTAAATTATTATCCAAGAAGCACAGCTCTTCGCTTTCTTCGTGAGCTATCCGGACTTCTTGAGCTAGATCTAACCAAGAGAATTGGTATGCGTAGAAAAGTTTTCTCTTGTAGCTCAAGAAGTAGTGTGTACGCGAAACAGCATAAATCACGTTGAGAGATTGAAATGCCTGTTCTGGTGGCTTTGTTACAGCTTGCAACAAAACATACTATGGAGAGGTGGGGAAAACTTACGACCTGGAACTCCATCGGCCGAAGGAAGACAAGGTGCCTTACTTCTGCAAAATCACGTTTAATGCAACTGGCGGTGACTTTGGTGACATTGTTCAGGTAATACATTTCTTATAACTTTTAATTTAAAAAACCATGTTATCTGGACTGAAAAACTGTTGTTCTCTCTGTTTAATCAAGCAGTTTAGATTCTTTTACAAATATTGACATTACGAATATAAAAAAACTTTTTTGAAAATTTACTAACCTTCAATTACATTTCTTAATAATTTATTTTATAAAGAAGAAACTAGCAATTCATTTATAATCCAATCTATAACCACACATCATTTTGTTATTTTGTTTTAACTAAGAAATACAGAAAGCAATTTGAGACGATAATTTTTCCACTCTGATTTGAAATGGAATTAAAACACAATTTTACGGTTCAGCTCTAGATTGAAATATTATAAAATGAAGTCACAATTTGTTTACATTCAATTTCAATAATGAATAAATTTTTTCCCTGCATATTTTTAGACATGAGATAAAGGAAATTGTAGAAACATATGCGAAATACGCGATTTATTTAACTCTGTAAACAACATTATGTGCTGAGGATAAACTATCAAAGTCTGGCTACATGGTTTTTAGTCTGAGCAAATAGAAAGCGAGAAAAAAGGTGTTATGCGGCCAACATTCAGTGGAAAAAGAAAATATTCAAAGCGAGAGGAATTAAGGCTGGAATTTTTTTATTAACGCCACCATGTTGCACCAGCTGTGCGAATAGTGACAAAGGTGAAAAGTTTCTCTCTGAATGTAGTAAAAAAACGCTTCGAAAAGTATGAAAGTATATCATTAACATAAATTATCGCAAACATGAATTCCACAATAGATTTTTATATATATATATATATATATATATATATATATATATATATATAATATTTATTTAATATATAATATTTATTCAAAAATTTAACTTCAGCTACAATTTGCTTACTCTCCAAACTAAAAAACGATATACACGTATTTTCACAAATCCGCACGTTATATTGTGACTACTGACACACAATTCAGATAATATTCCCCCAATTTTTGCAACACATGGATTTAAATACACATCATATGGAGCTCTTCTTAGCTCAGGTGAAAAAGTGAAATTTATAATTCAATTAACAAATTTGCAGTGTTGGGTGAGATAAAAGAAAGAACGTGTTGCACGTTATCGACATTCATTTATTCATTCTTGACTACGCTATTGTTATATTAATTTGACTTGAATCGCGTTCGCTCTCGCATGTGAAATTTTCAAACACATTCGCGTTCTATATACTCATACAAGGTCCAACATGCATGTATATGCTGCGGTCAGATGCAAAATTTACGCTATACAGAAACACGATTCTATCAAAAAGTGGGCTTGATGTTGCAGGCAGACTTGTAAACTCTGGAAAAAAAGCAAAATCGAAACGATCTTTCGGAGAAAAAAATGACAAAAGTTGCTTTCTCTGTAAAAATCGTTGCCAATGGCAAAGTTTCTGAGTAACAATGTAAAGAGAAAATGTTTATTATGATAAATTCACTTTAGGTATTTCTAAAGTTATTTGTATCATAAGTTATCAGAAATATTAGAATTGCAATGTAACATATGACCTTACATGTCACCTGCACTGACTTAAAAATTACTTGTTACTTTTGGAAGCCTCTCATAATCGCTTGCAATTACATGCAATCATTTTCAACCATTTGGATATAACTGAAACTTGGAAATCGCAACTCATCGCGCAATCACATGCAATGGCGTGAAATAACTTTAAATTATTTTTAATCACTTTCAACCACCTGCAACCATTTGAAATCTAGGGCAGTCACATACAATCACTCAGCACTCTTGTGAAACCAAGTGCCATCTTTTTTAGTTACTGGAAAATCATCTGAAACCACATACAGTTACATGCAATCACTTGAACTCGCCTGCAATCAATTAAAATCTCTCTCGGAAATAACCTGAAACTACTCGAAATTCACCATGCAATCACTTGCAATTATGTGAAACTTACCGTGCACTTACTTTCACTTATCACTTGCTTTTTCATTGAATTCGATCGAACTCGCAATATTTTTCTAGATGGCATGAGAAAAGCAGGTTTTATACAGTTCTTCTGCAAAATAAATGATTACTTGAAACAAATATTTGAAATTTTCGCGTTCTTTGGCCCGAGAGATGGAAAGGGAAATATAGCCGTTACAGCATGATGCGGTTTAGGCAAGAGTAGATCAAGTGCTAAATAACCGCGTCACACAATTCGTATTTTTACGTTATATCTAGTTTCAAAATCGATTCTCCTCTTTATAACCATAATTCGACTAAAGTCACTGCAGGAATTGTTTAATTAATTCATAACCAAATCATGCATAACTCTTTTTTATATCGATTTCATTTTATTAAACTTTATTAGTTTATTATTCAAACGATAATAACTTACTACGATTAATATATATGCTTGAATAAAGATAAGAGGATTTTATGCGAATTTTAGTTTCATAAGAAAATGAAATGTATTTATTGCCTTGAAAAAAACTTGCGAAAATGGCTGCTTGCTCTTTGTTGACAACATATCAGCAGACATCTTCCAATTTCTCGATATTTGTTCTTAAATTTTGTTCGTATTTGCTGTTTTCAACATTCCAGCCTGTTGCTTGGTAGATTCTTGCCACTATTTGCTTGCTTTCAATCGTTGGCAAAATGCTAGTAACCGGAAAGCATCCAGCAGGATCATAACAGCAAATTTTGTTGTAATTTTTATAATCAGGAAACTGTGGTTTTTACTACATATATCATCTTTCATATCCACTTTTAGTGGGACGTGAGAGTTCGCCCATGTCATTTCCGCATATATTTTTCAAGACTATATATATTGTACATCAAATAGTACATAATAATATTATTATAAACTGTTTTTCTTATTTTAATTGCAGTTGACGTTTGACAGCTTCACCCTTGGTAAATTTGTATCCTTTACTGCTGAAGGCTGTCCAGATGGATCTTTACAGATTTCCGAAGCAAAGCGTCCCGACGCCGGTGGTCTGTGGTGTGGAACATCATGGGGTCCTGCCATATACTATAGTGAGACGCCAAGCGTATCTATAACACTTAGACTTCTAAGGCTCAGCAAGGATCAGACAGGATTCAATTTTGACTTCAGAATGGCGTATAAGATGATACGAAGGTCAGACGCCGTGGTTCGTTACGGGAATCCTTTTGTAGGTACGTGTCCAAAGTTTATTTAATACATACGTTTACATTATATAAGGTTTTTATTACAAATCATTTGAAATTATTAATTTGTCATAACAGCAAAAAACTAAGACAATTTAAAACAGAAAACCTAAACCAACTTATACCGTATAATTCAAAAATGTGAATTAAACTCAGAGACAGATGATTTAGAAGATTTTATTTTAAATCTCATTACTTCTAAGCAAAGTGGATATTCTTTCTAGATGGAAGTATTAAAATTAGAAATTAAAATATATGAAAACGTTTCTCCCTTGTAATTATACAGGGTGTCCCACCACCTATGAACATGCCGGTACTGGGTCATAGAGGACAAAAAAAGAAACAGAAAAGTCCCCTGGCACAATTTGATCAGGGCCTTAGTTTGGGCACAGTTAAACTTCAAAGTTGGGCATAATGAACCAATCAGAATCGAGATTTAGCAACCACTTTTTTGTCTCATAAGTGCTGAGATAGTGTACGTGCTGGCGGTTCACTTCAGCTCCCGCAAAAATTTCACATCTTTGATCTTTGATTGTTTCTACAAGAAGCGAAATTCAAGCCTTTACATTTTTTTGAATTCTTAGTTGATGAAGTAGATGAATTTCAATTTAATACAGAACTTTCATGACATTTCATGTAAGAAAACCAACAAATATGTTTAAAATTCAGAAGACCAAACCAACTTTTGTTCTTCAGAATTAATCTACAAGTCTAAGATAAGAAAAAACGTTTTAAACCTCAAAACGAAATTCTCAGTGATTCGTCGCAGAAATTTTTTTACATTTTTGTTGTAAAACCAACAAAGTAACTTAAAAATGAAACAAACAAAAAAACAAACTTCTGTTATTGAAAATTAATTAACAAGTCTACGATAAGTAATTCTTTGCGATCTATCACAAAAAATTTTGTTACATTCATTGTAACAAATGTAAACAAAAATAAAAAATGGGAAATCCGAAAAAACTTTTGATCTTTAAAATTAACCAACAAGTCTAAGATAAGAAAACACATTTTTAATATCCAAAGTAATTCTTTTGTATGCGATGCAAATTTTTTGTTATATTTATTTCTACAAAAACCATAAATAAATCTAAAGCTGGGGAAACGAAACAAACTTTTGTTCTTTAAAACTAACCAACAAGTCTAAAATAAGAGACACATTTTCTACCAAACGAAAGTAATTCTTTGAGATGCATAGCAAACTTTTTGTTACATTTATTGTAAGAAAACCAACAAAAAATTGAAACCGGGAAAACCAAACAAACTTTTGTTCCAGAAAATAAATAAACAAGTCCAAGATAAGAAAACTCATTTTCAAATCCTCAAAAGTAATTCTTCGCAAATCTCCACACAATTTTTGTTACATTTAATGTAACAAAACTAAACAAATAATTTAAAGCTCTGAATACGAAACGAACTTTTGTTTTTTAAAAATAATCAACTAGTTTAAAAATCGAAAACATATTTTGAACCTCCAAAAGAATTCTTTGCGATTTTTTGCATAAATTATTTTATATTAATTGTAACAAAGTTAATAATAATTAAAGTTGGGAAATCCAAACGAACTTTTGTTATTTAAACTTAGCCAACAACGGTGATATCAAAAGACACATTTTGTTCCAACAAAGGTAATTTTTTGAATTCATTGTAAAATTTTTGTTACATTTACTTGAACGAAACTAAAAGAAATGTAAAGCTCGGGAAACGAAACGATCTTCAGTTCTTTGAAAATAACCAACAAGTTGAAAATAAAAAAGTACATTTTGAGTCCCTAAAAGTAATTCTTTGAGATTCCTTTCATAAATTCTGTTAACTTAATTGTAACAAAGTTAAAAATAATTAAACATGGCAAATTCTAACGGACTTTTGTTCATTAAAAATAATCAACAAGTTTACAATGGAAAAACTTACTTGAACCCCCAAAAGTAATTCTAAGCGATTTTTTTCATAAATTCTGTCACATTAAATGCATCGAAGTAATTTTTGGGATTCGTTGTAAAATTTTTGTTGCATTTAATGTAACGAAACTAAAAAAAAATTCAAAGGTCGTGATACGAAACGATCTTTAATTCTTTGAAAATAAGCAACAATTTTTTTTGCATTTAATTTAGCAAAAACAATAAAAAAATTTAAAGCAATTTTAAGCCCCCAAAAGTGGTTTTAATTTATTTTTTTTCATTTCTGGCATAAACCAAGCGACCTTTCGTTCTTAACAATAAATCAACAATTCTAACAATAAGATAAAATACATTTCGAATCCCCAAAGTTAATTCTTTGCGAATCGTTGAAAAATTATTGTTGCATTTAATGATTCCAAACCCAACAAAAAAATTAAGAACTCGGAAAATCATACAACCTTTTTTTCTTTCAAATTCATCATGAATAATAAAATAATCTAAAGCTCGGGAAACGAAACGAAGTTTTGTTTTTATAAATTAGCCAACAAGGACAAAATAAAATAAAATATTTAGAACCCCTAAGAGTTCTCTATTCATTACAAAATTTCTGTTACATTCATTGTAACAAAATAAAGAAAATTAAAGCATGGTTAAACGAAACGAAACGTACTTTCTTTCTAAAAATAAATAAAGAAGTCTAAGATCAAAATACATTTTGAACACCCAAAAGTAATTCTTAAAGTAGTTTGATTTGAAGATTTCCTAAGTTCTTCATACTTAGCCACTTCGAATAAATTTTATCTTCGTCAACTTCTACATAATTTTTATCTTCGTCAACTTCTACATAATTTTCATCTTATTTAATGTTCATCTTTTATCGTTATATCATTTTATTGCGTTATTGTAGTTTAATTGTATTTATTTTTTTATATTTGTTTTGTTCATTACATTTTTTTTCAACATTAATGTGTTGCACAGAATTTATTTGCGTTTTTAAAAGGAGTTTTCTTATCTTTAGCTTGATGATTTATTTTCAAGAACAAAAGTTTGTTTGGTTTACTCAGTTTCAATTTTTTTTTGGTTTTGTTAAATAAACGTAGCAACAATTTTGCAATGAATTACAAAGAATTACTCTTGGGTGTGCAAAATGTATTTTCTTATCTTCGACTTGTAGGTTATTTTTAAGGAACAAAAGTTCGTTTGGATTTCCCATGTTTAAATATTTTTAACTTTGTTACAATTAAGGTAACAGAATATATGGGAAGAATCTCAAAGGATTACTTTCAGGGGTTCAAAATGTGATGTTTTTTCTCAACTTGTTGGTTATTTTTGAAGAAATAAAGATCCTTTCGTTTCCCGAGCTTTACATTTTTTATTAGTTTCGTTCAATTAAATGTAACAAAATTTTTACAATGAATCCCAAAAATTACTTTTGAGGGACCAAATGTGTCTTCTAACTTCAGAGTTGTTGGTTAAGTTTAAAGAACAAAAGTTCGTTCGAATTTCCCAACTTTAATTACTTTTAACTTTGTTACAATTAATGTAACGGAATTTATGAAAAAAATCGCTAAGAATTACTTTTGGGATTCCAAATCTGATTTTTTATTGTAAGCTCATTGATTATTGTCAAAGCACAAAAGTTCGTTTCGTTTCCCGAGCATTAAATTATTTTTAGTTTCATTATTATTACAAAAAAATTGTGTAACAAGTTACAGAGAAGTACTTTTGCGGGTTTGAAATGAGTTTTCTTATCATTAACTTGATGATTTATTTTCAAAAACGAAAGTTTGTTTGGTTTTCTCATATTCCATTTTTTGTTGATTTTCTTACAATTTTTCTTACAATTTTGTTTTTGTTATAATAAATGTATCAAAAATGAAGCAACGAATCGCCAATAATTACTTTTGGGGGTTAAAAATGTGTTTTCTCATCTTAGACTTTTTAATTAATTTTAAAGAACAAAAGTTTGTCTGGATCTCCCATTTTTAATTTTTTTATGAATTCCCCGTGCAGAAATTTCGGCGTGGCGCGGGTCGGGCCCAGATGTGGCAGAATGTGGGCCCAGTCGGGCAATCCTTCCAGCGCCAGATTCGAAATGAAACGCCTAGCCTGATCAGGGCCAGACTGGGCATCCATAAGGACGGTCGGACCTGGCCCAGAGCAGCGCCCTTTTATTTTTTTATGTTTAGCCATACTATTATTTGAATTTTCTTGCAGTAATAAATAAACAATAAATTGAGAACTTTATACTTTATTAAAAAATATTAGAAAATCAAAACAGAACATTTTTCATATTTTTCAGTCCAACTTAATATAAATTAAACAGGTGTTCAGCATTTTGTAGTCCTGTTCATGCAACAAAGACTAGCAAAGTAAGGTTATGACACTGAAAATTCTATAGCAACTATCCGTACCTTTGCAATACACTAATGTTGTAGATAGAAATTGTCTCAATTATCACAATAATAGCATACTGAAGAATGTTGGATCGGTTAAATATCCAAGCGTTATTTGTGCAACAAGCAAAACAAAAATTTGTTCAAATTAAGTGAACTTTCTCGATTGCACTGTCGGAAATTTGAAAGAGAGAAAGTACCAATTAAGACGTACTTACACGAACGTTTCACTGTCGTTGAAAGGTTTATTTTGCTCATAGGTTCATTGTAAACTTATTTTCGTGTAGCAGGTTGTACTAGAATTATTAGCATAATTAATTAACATAAACTTAAGAGAATGAATCACATGGCTACACGTGGCTTTGCTGTCTACCCTTGTACAAAGTTGCCTTCTTTTCCAAACAATCGAAAGGAAGAGTTTGTGGAATCACAAACATAACCTCTGCTAACGTTCCTAGTTTTAAATTAATGTTTATATAGTTTTCTTTACTTATTATTCTCAATTTATTTTGAGGTTAGGTTTGCTCGACCGATTTTAATAAATCTACTTACCTTCATCCTCATTGCGCACTAGGGAATGGCAGCAATTGACCTATATTTCCGTACCCGTAAGGTACTTTTTGTTTTTGACATTTTAATTAATTTTGAAATCAAATTACACTCAAAACTGAGCCGTATTGTGGAAAATATAAAATAAAACATCAGATATATCAGGCGGTTGGCACAGCAGATGGCGCTGCAATTTACAGCTGGTATTTTCTCGATATGTGGTTCCGACCCGAACCACAAGAGTAGCCATGCGACAGCCACAATGTGGCAAACCCGATCGGGGCCACATCGGAAATCGGGACCAAATTGGGCAATTTCTGCACGGGTCGTTACAATGAATGTAACAAGAAATTTTGAATTGAATCGTAAAGAATTACTTATCGTAGACTTGTTAATTATTTTTCAATAACAAAAGTTTGTTTTGTTTTTTCGAGTTTTAAGCTAATTTGTTGGTTTTATAACAAAAATGTAACAAAATTTCTGCGACGAATAACTGAGAATTTCTTTTTGAGGTAGATTAATTCTGAAGAACGAAAGTTCGTTCGGTCTTCTGAATTGTAAACATCTTTGTTGGTTTTTTTGCATGAAATGTCAGGAAACTTCTATATTAAATTGAAATTCATCTTTTTTAGGTTGAGCAAATGTTATGTTATTTTAAGGACGGTAATAAACGTTTGCAAGAACAACTAAGAATTTAAACAAATTTAAAGGCTTGAATTTCGCGTCTTGTAGAAACAATCAAAGATCAACGATGTGAATTTTTTGCGGGAGCTGAAGTGAACCGCCAGCAAGCACACTATCTTAACACTCATGAGGCAAACAAGTGGTTGCCAAAGCTTGATTCTGATTGGTTCATTATGCCCAACTTTGAAGCTTTACTGTGCCCAAACTAAGGCCCAGATCAAATTTTGCCAGAGAACTTTTCTGTTTCTTTTTTTGTCCTCTATCACCCAGTACCGGCATGTTCATAGGTGGTGAGACACCCTGTATTGACACATAAGTCACAATTTCAACTACTCTTCAAGTTGGAAGAATATTATGCTAAATTCTTATATATAAAATATCATCCCTCTACATGTAAGTACAAGTATAAAATGCATTTCATGAAAGTTGAAAATTTAAAACTATATCATTTTTGAAGTCTCTTAACTTTAAAATTAAAATATTTGATGCGGTATCGACTCTTCACAAGTATACGTTACGCAGCAATATTCCACACGTATTTACTTTGATTTTAATTGTACATTATTTAATCCTACACCATTAAACTCTACACAAAGTGGAAAGTTACATTTTGCAAATCTAAATCAAGTCCACTTAATGATGCCCTAGGAAACTCTATGCAATATACTTTCATAATTAATAATTAGTAATTAGATTTTTTAGGCTCAAATGAACTCTACACGAGAATACTCTGAAAGCTAACTTAATTATTTTTATAATTTTTATTTATAAAACAACACTAGTAAGTCCTATACGAGGATATTCTGCGCAAAACATTGAAAAAGCATTGCGGTGTGCAGTATCTAGTTTGATGTAGAAATTATTTGTTTGAAGTTATGAATAATTCAATCGATTCGTGTTGATTTTAGTCTAAAACATTTATTTTCACTTTGTGCAGTATTTTACCGCTTAAAATTTGACCGTGTAGAGTTTTGAATATATTAATTATCAAATTACGTAAGTACGTATATTGTGTAGATTTTTCTCATGACGCAAAGGTTTAATGTTTAGAGTTTTTCACAAAATGTAATGTATAACTTTGTGTAGACGTTAATGCTGTGTACAATTACGTTTTTGAGCTCAACACAACTAATGACTCATTTTTATTTTGCAATTTTGTATAAAGTCCCCTAAAACTTTGAAACTCTGAGACGAAATCTGCTTTTCTATAAGTACTTTAATTGGGACTTTAACTATGCAGTACATTAAATTTAATCTTTAATTAGAAAATTAGTTTTTTGAAAAAGGTGACACTAAGCATGCTTAGAGTTTATTAATTATATATTTTTGTAGGAATGTCACAAATTTCGACCGTGTCCATTACAACGGAACCGTCCTCTACAGAATATTCCAATACTTCCATGGCGATGCCGGTACAATTGGGGGAACACGAGGAACCAACGAAATCGACCGCGCCCGAGCAATTTCTGGGGGAGCTCATTGAGGGTACATACTGCTCTCGAATATTCACCGACTGCCATCGGAAAAAGTGTAGACTGCAGTCGCCGAATTTTCCCGGTTTATATCCGCGAAATCTCACCTGCTACTATGCGGTAAGTGCTTTTCAATAGTCATAAACTGCAAAGGTACCATTCTCTTGCTCAAAATTAAAAATCCCTGGAACAGGAGAACTGTCTCTTTTGAAAAACGATTTCATAACATAGATTACACATATATGTAGATTCCACACCAAAAACTCCGCTTGTAGAATAAAAACAGGTAAAAATTGTTTTGATAAGGCAACATTCTGATTCTCTTGAAAAACCTTTTTTCTCTAACTTTCTGCAATTCTCAGAATGCTTAACAGATGTTCTTGCAAAAAAAAGCAATTATATCACGATCCCTTCTGCGGCATGCCAAAAAAAAACATAATCTCTCACGAAAGTCATAAAAATGAATCGCTTCCTCCTGGCGCGTTTAACAAATTTACAGATAACATTTCAAACCATCATTTTCTAAACATACATCGTGAAACCATGGCCGCAAAAGTCGTTTCGGTATATCACCAAAATGCATACTATAAATTTTCTTTATTTTCATCAGGACTGAGAAAACTCGGATTTATTGTGACATCCGCTAACTTTATTTAACCTTTAAACGAATTTTGTAATCCTAATCAAAATCGAAATCTAAAAACCCATTTTCCGTAATATTTCCTTAATTTTTCCAGTTTCCTTAATGCCTTCTACTTAATTTCCAAAATCTTCAATTACCAGGTATAAGAAAATAAACCGCAATCTCAAAGGCAATTATGTAAGTTTTTCCTTAACACGGCAGATATGAGATTGGCGAAAATAAATGTCATAAGTTTTAGATGGCTTAAAAATATATATTATTTCGAAAACAGGCATTTAAAGTTAATTATATTAATCTCAAAATTTTGAATTAACATTGCAACTTTATTTGGCTTCAGCTATCTTGATTCTTCCATCATGAATTTTCTAACGATGTATTCTAAAATCGTCGAGTCAAATTATTTCCATTGACGTAAAGTAGTTAGTATACGCAAGGGACTGGTTCGCCTCTAGTGCTGAAATACACTTGCTGCCTGGCTTGTTAATTACGATTCGAGGAGTCTCTGTCTGTAATTCGGGGAAATTTCTGATATAACGTCACATCATGAAGGTAGAGCCATTATTCTCCGCATGGTTAACTAGACAGGTACTTTGCCCTCGGGGTTTCAGGTGGAATGGACTTCGATTAGGAGGTACTCGTAATTCGGTACTTGGGAATTTAACGAAAACGAGACTGACGACCAATGCAGTGCAATAAACGCTCGATTGCTCATTGAAAATAGTTCCAAGATTCCACGATCTACAGACAAACTTCCAAGTTGTCAAAGCGATTAAACGAGGAATTTATTCCCTTAAATCGAAGTGGGACTTTAGGAAGTGTAATAATAAGAATAACGAATTCAATGATTCTTGTACAACGGAAGAGCAAAATATCTACATGACATTTGAAGAAAATATATCATCAATCAACAATTCGACAGATTGAAAGTACTCAAATCACTTTAAATACAACGTGGTATATGAGATAATACAGAATCAAATTTTTTATAAAGCCAAAATAATATTCTTTCTTTTCTTTATGTCTTATAAGTCAATATATTCATTATAAATAATCAACTGTTAAAAATTAGGAATAATGATCACATTATTTATGATTATACAATAATGTTCAAAATAAAAAAATACCGCAGTTATCAACTGGAACCACAGTTTCTTCATATTTCATGACGATAAATAAATAAATAAATATATATATATATATATTGAATCATATAAGCGGAACAACTTTGGTTTCCTAATTATTTTTCATATCTTGTATCGTGTTTTCATTAAATAGAAACTTGAATTTCCATTTAGTGAATAAAAAAGCCGATTTGAAATATAACTTCAAGAATTAGGAATACCGATAAAAACACTAAATATTTGCCAGATATAATCGTATAACTTTTTTGATTGTTCTTGATGATTAAACTTTTATTTTGATCTTGTTATAGGTCCGACAGACCGAAGTACCACAAGGAAAGCATGCTTTAATTTCAGTAAGGCAACCACGAGGTCAATTGGTTGCTGTAAGAGCACGACCAGCAACTCAAGCAGAACCACCACCTCGTGAGCTGCGGCTGTGGCAAGATTGCGATATCGTTCAGGTATGCTTTTTTCAAAATTAAATTGTCTTAAAAGAATATCTACATATAAATCTCCAATTATTTCGAATGAATCATATAATAACCCAGGAAAGGTATTCCTTGACTTTTACAAGTAAACTGTGATAGAATGATTTCAAAAGAGAAAACTTCTGGATAATGAGTAATTCGGTTGTTTTTAATGTACATACATATTATTATTTATTCTGGACATTTTACTCTCAATTTTTGTTTCAATGAAGGATACATTGTTAAAAATTACTATCCCAACTTTAGAAAAAATTGTAAAATTGTACAATTTTGTTAATGTATTATAATCTTAAGGTATCAATGAAAAATATTGATCATATACTCCACTTGCGCTATTTACTTAAGATGACGAAATGTCTACTTCTTCAACAGGATTACGTTACCATTTATGATGGTTATACCACTCGAGATCCAGTTATTTTAAAATTTTGTGGCGGTGGCGAACCAGTACCTGAGGCAACAAGCAGTGGGCCGGAACTGCTGGTTGAATTCACCACGTCTCCTTTTGGCACTTTTCCTCGTCCTACGCCACCACATTCGCTTCACGGATTTCAGTTGGAGGTTCAGGTGCGTTTTATCAAATCAATAATACTTATAATTGGACTCTCAAACGCTCTGGCACGTTCAGATCTCGTACAAACACCATCTGTTCAATTTTAATTCAAACATTTGTAACTTGAATCTCTCGCTTGTTGATGCATTCAACAAAGGGAATGAATATGTTCAATTTTCATAACTAATATTGATGGGTTGAGTAAAATGTTATTAGAAATAAATATAGCAAAAGAACCTACAGTTTTCAGAAATAAAGCAAAGTTAAATTTATATTTAAACTCTAATTTAAATGTATGTCAATATTTTAATCTGCGAGTACCTACCCTTCATCCTAAAAGTTAAAATTGCTCTACATAGTTTTTGAATGTTGGACGTGCCTGCAATGTTTTCAAACATCAGCAGGGTGTTAAAACATTTTCACTTGTAAATTTTCCTTTTTTCTATTTCGAATGCACTCTGAACGGTGCACCAAAAATAAAGAATGTTCGGGTTAATTTTCGACGCCATTTTTTTATTCCAGGTGAAATTCGTTGATGCTGAGTCGCCAACATATACAAAAGGCAAGCGTTGTGAATTCTGGTTGAGAGGAAATGGAGGTGGTGTTCTTACATCTCCTCGTCACTCGCTTCCACGCAACAGCACTTGCCTCTATCATCTCCGAGGAGCTGGTCCAGCTTTTCCAACTCAAACTCCACCTCGACCATTGCCGAAATTTCCGGAACAACGACCAGGAACTGTCTGGAGAAGACCACCCCCACCTCGAATGGCTCAACCGCAGTTTCGTGTCTGGCTGTCGATACTGAAGTTTCATGTTGACATGAACCCAACAGCAACAGATGAGGATTGCTCGACTTCCTTAAAAGTGTGGGATGGAGAGATGATGCCTTTGACTGAATGCAACGATATATCCTGGTAAGAGGGAAGATTTACCTCATAAATGTTAATAGCTCATTGCCACTAAAGACCTTTAGTGTTTAGGATAATCTGAGAACATTGGAAGACTCAGACAGATAAGCTTAAGCATGTGAAATATAACTCAACGTAATGATGTTACCATATTGAATGATTTTTTTAGTAGACTTGGGCTATTTGCTTAAATTTCAGTCTTACAGGCGCCCGAGTAAAGAAAAAACTCATTAGAATCCCATTAGGATTACGAGTTGAGTCATACTAACTAAAGTACCAACTGAAATCGGACTACGGAACCAAACATCTTTAAAATCCATCTTGTTTTGGTACTTTTAGGACAGAAGTATTAGAAAAGACTCTCTCAAATCTTAAATCTTTGCTAGTGCAAATTCATGTCCCAAAAGAATGAAAAAAAAAAACCATTCTGTTTGGGAAAATTTTGTTCGGACTGTAAAACTACCCATGTGGAAAAATTTTGTGGCAATATTGTATCATGTTAAAGCCAGTACAGTTTCTATCACGCCTGTCTATTCACGGAACAATATAGCCTGACGCTATCTTTGCGCTCTCTAGTTTTGCTGCGTGTTCAGAAAATAATCATTTTAACACAAAAGATTCATGTAATTAAAAAACATGATTGCATGAATGCTAAAATAATAATTGAATTCACGGTATTAAATATATGGGATAATAAACAATAATATTCAATTGAATAATATTATAGAAAATAAGATTTTTTCAGGAATGATTCGTTTGATTCATCATAATTATTTAATAAGCACGTGAATAATAATTGAGCGTAACTTATTATTTGAAATAATGAGCAATAATTATTTCATGACCTCATCGCAACTATAATCATACAAACTATATTATTTGCAATTATTTTTCTTACACAAGAAGAACTTTTAATATATAAAAATGGTTTATGTTTATTCATATAAATGTTACGTTTTAATGGACTAAAATTCATATATAGCTGAAAATTTCAACTTTCACATAGTTCAGTGAGATAATGCAAAGGGATAAAGTTATACAGAAAATGTTATGGAGTAACATACAAAATTTCGCGGGAACTCATTTTTTCATTTTTTTTGTGCAAACAATTTTTTGAAATAATTTTAATTGATTACAAAATCTGTATATTTGAGTTTTCAAAATGAAAAATAATTAAATAATTATAATAAGTTATTTGTCAAATTAATTGTAGGGTTATTATTAATTATAAATGTATAAAATGATTATAATTATGCATTATTTTTCATCAAAATAGACGATCCATCTAGAATCTAGTCAATCTGAGCGTTACATGCCAGTCTGGCCACTGGACTGAAGTCAGTCTGTGGCGCGCCAGTGACGACTCAATGCGGACTAAAAGGAGGAGTACAGCGCCACGAAATTTTTCTACGGGGGTAGAAAAGTTCTATTTTCTCCATTTTGTTAAACATTTTCAACGTGCTTATCGAATTTAAGTTCTAGAATATTACTACTGAAATAAGGGATAAAGTACCAAAAAGAACTTCAAAATCTGTCTCGTTTCAGCACGATTTTTTGGGGACAAATGTAGGCACTGAAAAAGCCACTAGAACAGTATAAGAAAAATCTTCCCTAATTTCTTCAAGTACAATTTATATAATTCACGAATTATACCATAATAGACTTCTTAACCAATCCTGGTATGGAGAAATTTTTTCCGGAAAAACTACTCGAAACGGTCCACTTTATTTTTTCCAAAATCGGTACAATTCCCAGGAATATATTACAAAAGTAAAAAAACAATCATGTTGTAAAAAAATATAACAACTGAAAATTAGTAATGTTTGAACCTTCTTTCAATGTATTTACAAGTCCTCATAGAATTTATGTCCCCACAAAAGAGTGTTGAATCAGGAAGAATTTTGAACTTTATTAGTACCTTAGTGCTAGTGCTCGTTATTAATAGGCATACAAATTACTTTCTTAGAGTATATTTATGTCTATGAAAGAAACTCATCATTTTTAACACCAGAAACATTGAATTTTGCGCTATAATTTATCATTGTCGAACCTATAATTTTTTAATATAAGCCAAATACAGGAACTACACTCTATAAAGGAAACATCGACAGAATTCTATTTTCTTGCTTCCAAATAAAAAAAACTTTTTCTTCTCAGTAGTAAGGAGTGACATTTTATGATTGTTTTCCGAAATAATTTCCTCAATCAACATGAACCAGACTTTATTACTATTCCATCATTCCATGGCAAATCATCTCTCAATCCTCTTGAAACGAATTCTTTTAAGGTAAAAGATAATAAGTAAAATAGCTTGGAAAAATTATATACATGTTGCAGTTTAATTTAGATGTTATATCTCACTAATAAAAAATATTACAAATTTTCATTTTGTTTTCAATCATTCAGTGTTTACGAGCAAACATCTGAACAATGATTGCCTCTGATTTTATTCACATTTTGAAGGTTATCTAAATTATTACAATATGGATAAAAACCGAGTAAATACACCTCTATATTTTATTCGTATTTTCATGTGTAACAAAAAATTATAAATTAAATCAATTGTTACTCCAGTCACATTAGAACACAGAATAAGAGCAGTATATGATCATTAGTTACGAAGGTTACGACTCGTTGATTTTCGATTTATTGTGACGGAAAATATAATAATTTATTCTAGATACAGTATCTTGGAACTCTGCCATTTATTATTGCCATACATTTTATGCAAATATTCCTTTAATTCGTCCAAATATTTGGTAGGAAAATGGTTTTTCATAAACAATTGCATTAGTGAATATATTAATATTTTTATCGGATACGTAACTATACTCTGCATTTATGAATTTTTTTTTTACATCTCCCCTCATAACGTCAAATACTAAAATTTGTGTCCATAAATCACAAAACTGCGGAGACAGATTCGTATTCAGCGAGAAAGAGTGATACTAAATATTGAATGAAAGAGAACTTATTTTTAATAAACATTCTCATTCTAGCGAAAGGGAACGGCAACGATATATTGAGAGAGCTGGTGACCCAATACAGCCGGTCTCAGCCCGACCGGCAAACAATGCAACCTTGTTAGGCAGATATTGCAAGGACAAGGTACCACGAACATGCGATCATGCTATTCTCCAGAATACGAGTCGTCCTTGTTCCCTGGGTGAAAGCTTCGTTTCCTCTGGTAGCAGTCTCACCATAGAAATGCGCATGATCGAGTCAACAGCCCTCAGGCAAGTTCTCTCACTTCCTCTTTAACTTTCTGTGTCTATTTCACATGAACGGGGCGATTGGAAAAGAGATGATTCTAACCAACTCGAAGCGTTCTACTGGGTCTCTATTTTATCGTGGCTCGAGGGTTTTACTTTCAATGCCTTTCTTTCTTTAGCTGACTTTTTATTTCCTCCACACTGCCAAGTGAAATCAGAAGTGCACTGAGGTAGAATTTAGTTTTAAAACAATTCAAGATTCAAAGAGAGAACGGAAATATGTTCTATGTGAATTTTTGAAGATTTAACGCCTTTGCTAGGGCCATACTTTCTCCCCACTGGCTAACTGTTTTAGTACCTGCACTTCTAACACCTCCCCCCAAAAGCAAAAAACTTTCTTCTTCATTTCCTTTCCTTCATTGCCTGACTACTTGTTGACCAGTGCTACTGAAATCTCCCCAACCTCTGCCAGTGCATAACATACATTATCTAAAATTAATGCAATAGCTCCATTGACATTATATACATTATTTTTCAAATAACTTTCAAAATACTCTGAATATTTTTAAAGAAACTGTTTATAACTTTCACTTGATAAATGTAAGATATTTTCTTATCGTACAAAAACGATCAATCATTCTTTAACGGAAGATATCATACATTCCGGACCGTCCCTGGACAGGGTGCGATGTGCGCGTTGCACACTGGCGGCCAGGGGGTGACGGACAACTTTGCACGTAGCAACTTTGCACATGCCCAACTGTGCACGTCGATGGCCGGACGGACAACTGTGCACATCCATTTGTGCACGTCCAAGACCACAGGAGCCCATCTGTGCACGTCTAAATTTCGACGTGTACAGTTGTCACTTGGACAACTGTGCACGTGCACAGATGGTACTTGGACAACTGTGCACGTCGAAATTTAGACGTGCACAGTTGTCACTTCGACAACTGTGCACGTGCGCAGATGGCAAGTGCACAGTTGTCCGTCTGACCAACGACGTGCACAGTTGTCCGCCTGGCCATCGACGTGCACAGTTGGGCACGCTCAAAGTTTCTACGGGCCCGGTTATTTTAAGTCAAGAAGAAAACTCGTGCTACGCGTTTTTGAGAAAAACAATTTCTTTATTTTCAACGATCAAAATTCCATTTTTCTCAAGAACGATGCAAAACCTGAATAGCAGTTATGAATAGCAGCACAGAAAAAACGGACGATAAACTTTACATCGATTTCCGACGAAAGATTCTCTGCAACAAAAATTAACTTCACAGGATAAACTTTACACAAATATCGGTTAAACTTTCTTTTGTTTTTCCATGACAAACACATGTATTTTGAAAGAGGCGAAGTTGGCTGAACAAAACTTTATCGCTCTAAAAATTTCCTGCAACCAATTTTATTATTAGTTTTTTCTGTGAGTTCACGGTTTAAAATTCATCTTCCTGTAATCTTTTGTAAAATTATTCCCTTACTAGTTGTTTGTTTTGTGTATTTCAACCAATTTTTCCATGAAAGTAAAATATGTGAATCGATCAAAATGTACTAAAATGGCATGTAGTTTAACTAACTTCAACATTTTATTTTCTTAATGTTTGTTTTTAGTTCAATAGCAACGTTAAAAACATGTTCTATGAGAATATTAAGGTTTCTGAACTTCGAAGTGAAGAAAAATTGTGTTTTATTTCTAAAAATGAAGAAACCTAATTTCTAACAATTAAAAATCTCATTTTCCTCGAAACGGGGGGAAATATGAATAGTAGTTCATCTATGAAAATAATAAAAATTGTTCTACTTCCTGGAATCTATAAAAGTATAACCTTACCAGATATTTATCTCGTGTGTTTTAACCAATTTTTCCGACACAATAGAAAACTAGCTGTGAATTCAATCTCGAGTGCTTCCACTTTGTTTGTATTTATAATTATATGGTGCTCATTTCACGAGCACTTTGCTTCCCGTTAGCAAATGTATTTGCTTCCTCATAGAGGAAGCATTAGTTATTTTTTTCAATAATAGACAAACCAAAGTCTTCATTTTGCTCAATTTGAAAATAGAAATTTACCAAAAATGTAAAATTACAAAATAATACAAAAAATGTTTTGAATACAAAGACAAATCAGACAAATCAAATCTTGCGTTCGAAATAATAATTTTTTGAGCTGGAAAAGGGAAAGGAAAAGTTCTGTCGCACCCTATCCCTTTCCCAGCTTTATGATTTCTTCACAAAAATTGTCATAATGTTACTCTATTTGAAAATTTATGGTCAAAAAGTCTTTTCTATTCATTCATCAAATTTAAATTATGTCGATGAAAAAAGTTTTTCTGTTTGAAACTGGTGATTCAGATATTATAAATGAGCAGAACTTCCCTAGTCTTCAACAAAGTGTATTATTATTATTATAGATCAATCGATTTGCCTTGGATTAAGAATTTTTCCCGTTCTTGCATCAATTTTGAATTATGTTACTGAAAAAAGTTTTACTATGAAAAACCGTGTTTTCAAATATTATGCAATTTCACAATTTCCATACTCTTCAATAAAATGTATTAATGTTATAGGTCAATCGATTCGTCTCGAATCAACACATCTTTTCTGTTCTTGCATCAACTTTGAATTATATTAATGAAAAAAGTTTTAATATAAAAAAAAAGATTTTCAATATATATAAATTACCATAACTTCCCTACTCTTTGATAAAATGCGTTATTATTATAAGTCAATCGATTTGTTTCGAACCAAGGAATCTTTCACATTCTTGCATCAACTTTGAATTATGCTAGTGAAAAAAGTTTTACTACAAAAAACCGAGTTTCAAAATATATAAATTACCATAACTTCCCTACTCTTCAATAAAATGTATTAATATTGTAGGTCAATCGATTCGTCCCGAACCAACGAATCTTTTACATTCTTGCATCAACTTTGAATTATGCTAATGAAAAAAGTTTTACTATAAAAAACCGTATTTTCAAATATTATGCATTACCATAGCTTCCTTACTCTTCAATAACATGTATTAATATTATAGATCAATCTATTCGACTTGAATCAACACACCTTTTCTGTTTTTGCATCAACTTTAAATTATGTTAATGAAAAAAGTTTGACTATAAAAAAACGATTCTCAAAATATATAAATTACCATAACTTCCCTACTCTTCGATAAAATGCGTTATTATTATAGGTCAATCAAATCGTTTCGAACCAAGGAATCTTTTATATTCTTGCATCAACTCTGAATTATGCTAATGAAGAAAGTTTTACTCTAAAAAACCGATTTTCAAAATATATAAATTACCATAACTTCCCTACTCTTCAAAAAAAAGGTATTAATATTTTAGGTCAATCGATTCGTCCCGAACCAAGGAATCTTTTATATTCTTGCATCAACTTTGAATTATGCGAATGAAAAAAGTTTTACTAGAAAAAACCGATTTTTAAAATATTATTGAATGCTAGAAAAAAATGCAATAATTATTTTTAGAAATCCTTTGGTCAGTTTCAAGGTATTAGTGAGGAAAATAAGCTCTCCGAATTTCATCAATATATCTGCAACCGTTTTCTAGTTATCGTGTTCACAAGAAAGCGTGACATCCACACATCCACACACACATCCACACATCCGGACAATTGCTTAGAACATTGTATTAGACATTTTTAAATTAGGGAGGGTTTAATTAAATGAATTTAAAAATTTCTAAAAATGTTACCATTACACAGCTTTCTCTATGAGGAAGCAAAATCTATAAAAACAGACTAAAATAGCATTTAATTACCATTGTTACCGAGCTATGAACAAAGGTTTTTGAAAAATAAAATGTTGAAGTTCGTTAACATAAATTTTACTTCAATCGATTCTGAATTGAGTTTGGTCAACCAAATATTTTATTGTCCATATAATAACCAAATTCTATGGTTGAACCAACAAAAATATTGTTGGTTCAACCAAGTCGTTTTCTGAGTGCGCAAACGTGTAGAATGACCATTTTTCAAAAATTAGTTTATAATAATTGTTTTCTTAAAAACATCAAAATAATTCAAGTGTATATTAAAGACCTCTCAGAAAGTGGAATAGACGATGAATAATGTTTCTTATCATAAACGATTTACTTTTCCTTACACGTGATTCATTTTTAACCTGAAAGGAATAGCAAAATAACCCTCTCTCTGGGTTACAATTGCTTTAATAAATGAAATTTTCAAAAACCTAAAAGGAACAAAAAACAGAAAATGCAAGTTGAGATTCGGACCTGTTTTTTTACATCCTTGAGCAGCATATTGCTGTATTTCTTATTAAATGTATGTAAATACCGTGCTGTGTAGCCTACTATAAGCAGTATATTTCTGTATCTTTTATTAAATTTATGAAAATAACGCGCTTTCTACCCTACTTAGACTCGCTGTTTTGAATTTTTTCAGAGAGAGCTTATTTAACGAAGATTAGTTTAATCGATGTCATTTGTAAACAGGATAATAAAAAAATCGATTGAACTGACCGCACTTCACTATATGTTATTCGAGTTAATCATATTTGAAAGCTTTATAATTCACATTAGCAAATTTCATATATTCAATTCAATGAGTTATAAGACGAAAAATGATCAACTTTTTGCTTTAAATGTTATTGATATCATAAAAAATAACCAGAAAAATGTACGTTCGCCTTTTTTCGAAATATTCAGACTAGATTAATAAAATCTCCAAATTTATTTATTCGTAATTTTTGCATGCCCGAGAGAAAAAAAAACGCTTATCTGGTTATCAGTGCTGAAAGAGAAAGAAATAGTCACTTTTGAAAAAAATTCAGGTGCAATTAAGAAGTTTTTGTTGTTCAACGAGTCTAACAACCAAATAAATATTGTAGAAAAAGAAAATATTTATGATTCGCAGTATTGCTTCAAAGTTGAGTTTTATTTTACTGTATTCGATACAGCTATCAACTCTTTAAATCAGAGATTTGAATTTCTGAAAAAATGTAATGAGTCTTTTGGTTTTATTTTCAATAGTTCAAATCTGAAAAATATTAATAATTATGACCTGCTTCGAAAATGTGAAAATCTGCAACTCAAACTAACAAAAAAAAGTTAAAACAAATCGGATTTGGAAGGGCTCGAATTATGTGATGAACTAATTTCTTTGAAACCTGTGCTCAATCTGAATTTGAATGCTAAACAAATTTTCAATTTTTTTTTGAAAAAGAACTTGCAGTTAGTCTTTCCAAATACATTTGTAGTATACCGAATACTGCTTACATGGTCGGTTACGGTTGCAGCTGGGGAAAAGTTCGTTTTCGAAACTAAAGATTATATTAAATTATCAAGGAAGAACAATGACCGAAGGTCGTCTGTAAAACTTAGCTATCATTGCTATCGAGTATGAAATCGCAAATTGTTTACAAATACGATAACTAATAGAAGCAGTTGTTGAGATGAATGTAAGGTGAGTAAATTTTACTTGAAATTGGATGCGTGAAGGGGCGGCATGAAAATATTTGCATATGGGCGGCCAGCCCATTTTTATCCTTAGATTTTTTGGGTAGTAAATCTTCTTTTGCTTTTTTTCACTTTTTCATTTATGTTGAGAGTTGGCATTTTGGTTGTTTTTTCATGATTTGGAGTGTACGAAATTTTGGAATTATAACACTGTGCGACGTCATTACAGATTATTAGCATGTTCACGGATTCCAATGTTTTAAATAAAAACATACGATTGATATGGGAATCAGCTGTTTGGGTTGTGATTGGTAATCTCGTATGGCGCGAAATTTTCAAAGTGGTTCGGTGCGAGGTCGATTTTTGTATATACAGGGTGATTCTTTTATCCTGAGACATCAAAATATCTGAAGAAATACGCATCTAACGAAAAAATGTCCCCAATGAAAACTTTTCATTCTCGAGGGAAAAAGCGCCCCCGCAAAAATTTACCCCGCACCTTAACCCGTGGGGCCGCAGGCGGGAAACTTTATAATTTCAAGTAGGAACCTATATTTTTTTATTGTAGATTCAGATTCCCCATAAGAAATACGCAAGTTTGATTTGAAAATTTGTATTCGATTCGTGCCAGATGGCGCTGCATTGGCGAAAAATGACATTGTTGACTGTTCTAGAAGTACGCTTTCAAACAGAAAATAAACAAGACGTGTTAATTGTTTTCAGGAGAGCTATTCAATTGAAATCAATTAAATTTTCAACGCCGCTTCCACCGACCTGAGAAGGGGGTTAAAGTGGAGTCGAAAAATTAGAAACCTCGATTTTATTTTTAAAATGCAAGCTTATCATTTTGACCCCAAATTTTTTTAACGTAAGCAACACAACGAACCCAAATTAACCAACCCCTATAATCAATCCAAGCAAACGGACGTTTTGACTTCTTTATCGTTCGTTTGGAAGCGCATTCCTTGAACAGTCAACAATGTCATTTCTTGCCAATACGGCACCATCTGGGCGAATAAAATAAAATTTCAAATAAAACTTACGTATTTTTCTATGCGGAATCTGAATCTCTAATAAAAAATATAGGTTCCTGTTTGAAATTATAAAGTTACCACCCCCCTCCCAACCCCAATGGGTAGGGTGTGAGGTAAATTTTGGCGGGTCGCATTTCCCCCGACCCCGATATTTTTTATATCGAATGCATGATTTTAGACGTTTTTTGTAACACAGGCATCAATTATGCTCATATGGAGGAATTTCGGAAACATTATTTTTATTTCAATATGAATTTAGAAAATTTTTGAACTTGTGATGATTTTCAATAGGGAACATTCACATATGGCGACGAAAAATTTTCCTGTTTTCATTTACAAACTGATAGAAAAAATAGGAAAACCTGTGATACTTTGAAAATTTTTAGATATTACCACCTCCCGCGCATCCGCCGGCAGCGTTCACAGAAAAAACTAAGAGTAATCTTTACCCTGATTCTTGAGTAAAGATTACCTGCAACAACAATTACCCCATGTTGGTAAAGTTTTCCTGACGTCTCGGTATTTTTCTGTTTTTACCAACGCTTCTAAGGAACTTTTGACAGCTCTAACGATTCGGCAAATCAGCCTTTATGAAGCCGCACTTGTCCGATTTGCCTATTACACCAACCATCAGCTAACTTCACTTCAGCGATCAAAGCTAGTGGCTTCCAATTTTCAAGACAGTGGTGACAACTTTTATGAGAAAAAAAAAAGAGTTTCTGCCCATCGAGGGTAATATGTGTGTTTTACCAATACGAACCGGTAAAATACGAAGTGCGGAAATCCAAAAAATATAAAGTAGAAATTATTTTGTCGATCGAAGTTTAGGAGGAATTTTCGTTTTTGTGAACAAGGATAAAAATATTGATTTTTCATTTTCTACTGAAAATTATTCATCAACGTATACTCTATATAATGACATTATTGTAATTGTACTTCACATCAGTTTTTTAAAGCAATTTTTCTAAGTTTGTTCAAAAAGCTACGGTCTAGAATTAATTCGGCCGAATGTTTCTATCCGTATTATTATTATTCTGGGTTGGACCGAATAGCCCCTGAGGCTTGAGTGATCCCGTCGCGTTCCCTGGTAAGCCTAAGCATGACCTCAAAGCCCTCTCCATACGGTGAGGACGTCAGCCTCGCTATGGGCGAATACTTTTGATTCACTGATGCAGTTACAGCCCGTGAGTGAACGTCGTTTCTTCGCAATCGCGTGACAGTGACCAAGGATATGAATAGCTGTCTCATAATTCCTTCCGCACAGACGACAGAGGGGACTTTCTGCAAGCCCTATCTTATGTCTGTGATATCCGAGGTTTCCATGCCCTATATACATTTCTGTTAGGACTTTGATTTGGTTCCTTCCGAGCTTAAGTATTTCCTTCGCTCGATTAAGGTTTACCTTGAAACCATGAGTGTTTTGGCCTGTCTGCAGCCAGCATCCAATTCCCACTCATCCTGATGTTCCTCGGTCAGCCAACTGTTGATTTCTTCAGTGACTAACCTACTGGGAATGCCTAAAACTGGCTCGGGTCCAGTGAAGTTTTCTCTTACTGCTAGTTTCGCTAGTCTGTCCGATATCTCATTACCATTGATACCGCTATGTACAGGGATCCAGAGTAGAGTCATTAGGTTTTCTATCGTTAGGTTGTTCAGTACCTCGAAACACCCTCATGCTAGTAGCGACATAGTCGTAGGTTTCATTTGGGGACATTATAGCAGCCTGGGTCGCAGGATCGCTGTAGAAATCCACATAAGTGTCTCCGACTTCAAGCCCCAGCTTTTCCCTATGGCTCTCATACAGAGCCATGGAGTTGCTACTAGCTTTTTGCAAATTTTTCCCAGGTGCTCGTTACAAGACAGCTTCTTATCTAGGATAACTCCTAGATATTAAGCTTGTTCTTTGATTTCCAGTTGTTGTCCTACCAATGTGGTTTCCCACTCATACCGTCTGGTAAATACAACCGCATCTGTCTTACTCGGATTGACTGACAATCCAGTGTTCTTGCACCAAGAATCCACTATCCCCAGTGCTTGCTGCATTACTCCGAAGAGCATATTCAGATGCTGGCCGCGCACGATAACCAATATATCGTCTGCGTAAGAATTAAAATTTTAGCCCTGACTCGTGAACAGATGAAGCAGTTCATCCACTACCAAGCCCCACAGCAAGGGCGATAAAACGCCTCCCTGTGGACATTCCGAGTCAACGGTTCCATATAAAGTGATATCACCCTTCGTCGTTGTTAGGTTCCTGTTGGCCAACATGTGACAGGTCTATTCCACGACTGGAAGGTCCCAATCGCGAGACCTTTCTGCTTCAGTTGTCCTTCGATTAAGTTCACTGCTCCGCATAAGGCCGTCTTGGTCGAGTGACCAGCTCTATCGGCATGTGAATCCTTGTGAAGTGCCGTACTTGACAAGATCTTGTCACGGATTTATTTATCCACAAGTCTTTCCGCCTTTTTTCAGTAGGAAAGATGTAAGGCTGATGGGGCAGAAGTCCTTGGATGAATTATAATCGATCCTGCCTGCTTTCGTAATAAAGATTACTCTCGTATCTCTCCTTGCCGTTGAGACATATCCCAGCTTCAGACTATCCCTATCAAGTCTCACGAACGCTCCTATGATGATCTCTCCCGCCCTCTGTAAGAGGACCGGATGTATGCCATCCGGACTCCCTGGAGAGGAAAAAAATCTCGCTGGCTAGCCGCCGTTTTGGATCCAGCTGGGCCACACGTGGCTTTGGTGGCCTCTAAGGTGTCGCCCCCCTGTTTCTCCAGACCTTATCAAGCCCGGAAAATTTGTCTTGATCAGGTGAGCCGAAGTCTCCTCGCCCGACGCTGAGTGCCCCCGTCGGACAATTTTGGGGTGCCCAGAATAGCATCCGGTTTTAGAGAAAACAGCTTATCCAGTCGAGCTGCCTCTGCTCCTTTCTCGATGTTTGTGCAAAAGTTGGTCCAACTCTTGCTTTGCCTTACGTATTGCACCCCTGAACTCATCCCTCATCGTCGTGAATGAGGTCCGTAGTTAATCCGTTTTGCTAGTACTAGGTCGTCTAAACCTCTCTGATTTCCCGGCAAAGCACTACTAGTTTCCCGTTCCACCAGTGTTTCCCCCAGCCGTTCGGACTCTTGTGGTTCGACAATTACTTTCATAAGTAGATTTGATGGATTCCGTGAAAATCTTGGCTGCAATCTCCAAGGTGTTCACGTCTCTAATTGACCTGGGCACCTCCGAGAGTGCACTCCTTAGTTGCGTGGAAAACTATTCCTAGTCCGTTCTTCTTGGATTCCTGGCCCACTTAGGGCCCGGGGGTACAAAGGATTCCAACACGAACTCTATCTGTGCATGAGCTGAGAGAGTGGGTTCGTCTGAGACTCTCCACTTTTTGACATTGTTTCTAAAACTAGCGGTACAGAGAGTGATGTCGATGACTTCCTCACCTGACCGAGTTACGAAACTTCGGGGTACTCCCCGTGTTAAGAATATCTAAATCAGTAGTGATTAGGTATTGCAGTAGATCATTACCTCTTGCGTTACTGTCCGTGCTGCCTTACAAAGTATAGTGGGAATTAAGGTCGCACCCTAGCATAGCAGGAAGACCCCTTACCTTCCAGTAATCCATTAGTGTACGTATCTCCACTGGCGGGTTGTTATCGCTGTCATATGGAAAGTAGGCCGCTTTGGGGCCCCTGTAACAAAAACCGGCCACTCCTAATCCCCTTGTGGTGTCTCGAACGAACCAAGGTTCCTGGATTAGCGAGATACCTGTATGGCTCGCAGCCATGCCCCTCTGCAGAACGGCAGAGGCGCCTTTTCTGTGATGCAAGTTAATTTGGTTGATGGTAAGGCCAGGAGCAGTCATTTCAGGTTTGATCCCGGTCTTCCCGAGTCCCGACAGGCTCCTTCTCTCCTTGGCCGGTAACCTTAAAGTTGACCTATCCAAAGTGGTAGAAGGGCCTGTTGTTGAGGACCACAAGAGCCCTCGTGTGGGACTGAGGAATGTGCACAACAAGGAGGTGCTTGATACCTCCTGCTGTGTCATCTTCCTGAGGCCTTTTGTGCCTGAGAATTCGTCAGGACGCTGTCTTCAGTGAAGGGTTGAATCCCTCCAACCGCCGAGGGGCCAGAGACGAGTCTTCCAGTTCACCTGGGAACCGCGCCGTAGCCCTCGCCATCATTTGGAGCAATTCAACCCCACCTGCTCTTAGGTCTGCGCCTTCCCAGGGCCTAGTCTGCAACGAATACGGAGACCCCTTCCCTACAGAAGGAGGTCTCAAATTTTGGCCACCGATCCGGGGACACTCTTTCGAGCGCCCTCCAGGTAACCTCGCTGAAGAGCTCAAACTGCTCCGCAGTGAGCAGTGAGTCTGGGTAGCTTGTGTCCACCTGGGGTGTCTTCTGAGCTCCTCCCTCTCTTCTGAGCCTTGGTGCAGGTTGTCGGCGCTGTGGTTACCAATGTTCCATCCCTCGGAGCTGCTTTACTGGATTGCTGCTCTTGCCTCCATAGTTTCCTCTTCTGGAAACCGTTGATGCCTTTGTTCATTTTGGGGGACTGGGTGGCCGCTCCCGTTTCCATAGCCTCATTCAGGGGGACCGTCAATCCCTCAGCTCCCGGGGGAGCTGGAAGCACAGCCGCCACCGGAGTTTGGCTAGCTGGAGAGACAGATTGGGAGAAAAGAGTTATATTAGGCCCGATCGAGTCCAACCCCTCTCCCCCCTCCGCCACCTCCTTTCCTCCTTCCTTCAAGTTTTTATTTTTTGGCGTGTTCATTTTGATGCCACTAGCAGCTAGGAAAATAAAAGGTCCACACCTGCAGAGCCGCGCATGCAGGGGTAAGACTACCTACTCGGGGAGGTCCACAGTGGGGCCAAATGGAAAAACGATGTTCAAAATAATCTGTAGCTCGCAATTCTTCATCGATTTTCAACTTTTTTTTTCAAAAAATTCAGCATTAAATTCTTAAGAAACTTGTCGAGGCCGATTTTTTAATTTTTTTTTTAATTTATATAGAACTGCAAACATCGAAAAAAATGTTGATTTACAACATTTTTTTTTTTTAAATCTCTGTACAAATTTTTTTTTAGTGGCATCAGGCCTCAGGTTTGATGCGCAAGGGTCAGTGGAAGAAAAAAATTTGTTGTTATTTCAAGTTATTTGTTATAAACAAATATTTGCAACAAATAGCCAGTATGATGGATTATGTTTTTGTGAAGTTTATTTATGCATCGAAATCGCTTGTTCTGAGCAACGAGGTGACATGTGATCATGAAAATGTGATGTCCGATATCATTTGTTAACTTTAACAACAAATAATATAAACAAATGCATGATTTGAACAGTTTTAGGCAGAAACAAACCGAATTTTCTCCCGATTGCCCT
>CAKNXH010060223.1:99151-140039 GCA_932178445.1 Andricus quercusramuli
TTCTGCCTAAAACTGTTCAGATCATGCATTTGTTTATAATAATTGTTGATAAATTGAACAAATTATTTTAGGTGACAAAAATACATCAATGTGTATCACTGGCAATGAGATTCGAGGACAATTTGAAGAAAATACGGCTTGTTTCTGCCTAAAACTGTTCAAATCATGCATTTGTTTATATTATTTGTTGTTTAAGTTAACAAATGATGTCGGACATCACATTTTCATGATCACATGTCACCTCGTTGCTCAGAACAAGCGATTTCGATGCATAAATATACTTCACAAAAACATAATCCATCATACTGGCTATTTGTTGCAAATATTTGTTTATAACAAATAACTTGAAATAACAACAAATTTTTTTCTTTCACTGAACCTTGCGCATCAAACCTGAGGCCTGATGCCACTAAAAAAAATTTGTACAGAGAATTAAAAAAAAAATGTTGTAAATCAACATTTTTTTCGATGTTTGCAGTTCTATATAAATTTAAAAAAAAAAATTAAAAAAATCGGCCTCGACATGTTTCTTAAGAATTTAATGCTGCATTTTTTGAAAAAAAAAGTTGAAAATCGATGAAGAATTGCGAGCTACAGATTATTTTGAACATCGTTTTTCCATTTAGCCCCACTGTGAGGTCGCCCGGTGTCCCCGAGAGGCCGTTAGGACACCTTCATCGCCTTGGTGCCAAATTGCCATGGGCACGATCACTCTACAGCCATGGCTTAGGCCAGAAGGCCTGTGTTAGCTAGGCTCTTTCATCTTTCTACCATACTGCAATCATACTTACCAGGAGAGACCGTTTATGGGGGTCCCTTCATCTCACCCAGGAGAGCCCGTTCATAGGAATCCTTTCATCCATATCCATACACATGCAGGCCGAGGTCCGTTCGACCCCTTCTCCCACACGCTTAAGCCTCCCCACCAACTACAAGGTCTTACAGCTTCTAGGAGAGGTTCCAACCTTAACTCTATGCTGGTAAATTGGACCCTTTTCTTACTGAACATGACATATGCATGTAGCGTTTGATTTCCATGTGTCATACTATTTAATACTATGTTAGACGACTCTGAAAAGGCTTTTATAACTAATAAAATATTATTTTTAAAAATGGGAGAGCAAAAGACTGTGACGCAATATTGCAGGTGGGGGTCTCGTCATTTCGTGATAGAGCGTGACAAAAGGTATGGGGGGGAGCTACAAAATCTTAAAATACAGCGTGACGTTATATTCGAACGCTCCCATAATTAAGGAAATTTATGTTAGATTTGTAAATTAAAAAATATGTTGGAAATTTCGAAACTTTACGAAAATTCATATTATTCAAAAAATTCTAAAGTTCGTTGATAATTTATGGTAAATTATGGTAATTTATCGGTAATTTATGATAACTCATCGCTTCAAGTTGGTTCCATCTGTGGAACAATCAGTCTACGCGATCAACTGATAGCTTGAAGCTCCCTTTTTTTGAGCCCAAAATGTGAGCTCATAGATGAATAATTTTCATTATTCACCCCTAATGTTACACTTTTGCTTCCTCTGACGCCACCATGCTTGAAGAGCACTACTTCTGCCCCATTTTGTAGGTATCAACAAGGGTTGAAATCATGCATGTGTTATAAAAAGTCAGTAAAATAGTCTAGAACGTAGCTTACACGCTAATGCCCTCCTTGCTTACCTACGCAAAATCGAACACCTAATCCTATATCTTATGAAAAGGCAAAATTTGATATATGGATAAACCCTTCGTCTGATGGGTGAAAAATCGATTCAATCTGGTATAACCCTCGGAATAGCTTATATGGCTCACGTTCTACACACGCAATGCCTCAATGGCAAAACTCATGAACAAACTCGAATCATATAAAATAGAACGCCTCTTCCCTTTTCCTCAATCGAAAGAAACAAAAATAATGGATTCTTTGTCCCAAAGGAGATGAAATGCAATTATTATTTTTTAATTTTCTTTATCATTCTCCGTGTAAAATGAATTCAGTAAGCACGAGTAATCTTGATCAGTTTTAATACATACTTAAAATACCATATCATCGAACCAGCAATATTGGTAAAATTACTAAAGCAGCGGTTTGCAGCAAAATTTATTATAAGCGTTATTATTCGTGGATCACGTATATAAACCGTTGAAACAAAGATATTGAAAATATTATAAGTGCCTGTGTGAAATTAAAATAAGTGAAATTAATAGTAGAAGTAGTTTTCAAATTTCTGTAATTTTGTTAAACTTGAACTGAAAATTATTTCATTTCTCCGTATTTCTTACTAACCAAAACTTTGTACGTGAAGTCTTTTCGATTTTTTTTAAGTTCCGGCCAAAATTTTGCGCGCTCATGACAGCGTTTTTTAGCGAGCGATTTTTTTACTCGTAATGGGTGCCCAAAAAACCCCAAAAATGAAGTCTTCGATTTTCCGAATCAAAACTGTACGTGACATTTTATTTATTTTTTTGTCAATTTTACTTTTATTTTCAAACCTGCATAAAAAAGTAAATGCATAACGGATTTTAATGCTTAATGGCTGAATTGATTTGCTTTAGAGAGTACCTTCAAACGAGGTGATTTCGGACATGTAGGGTTGATTATGAGATTCCTAAATTGATAGTTTAGATTACTTGAAGTGGGTGGTTTTAACCAGAATCTGAAACCAGTTAAGGCTTGAACTGATTCCAGTTTCTTGGAATATTGTTAAGTAATTTATCCTGTCAAGTATAGGAATTTAAGGGGGTCTGAATTTACCCCACATGTCCGAAATTAACCCTTTTGACGGTAGTTTTCGGGAAAATGTTTACCATATATATGTCAAAAACTCAAAAAATATGGTCATCTTCAAAGTTTTTTTTTTATAAATTCACTAAATTTCATAAAAATTGAAAGAGCTGGCAATTTCTTATTTTCTAAATTTAATGGCAAATTTTCCTTAAGTTTCTCTTTATATATCGATTCCATTGCTATAGTCCATACTTTATGTCTAAATATTATACGCAAATCATACATTCAACATTCGACCTCTCACAAAAAAGCCTTAGAGGCTTTTCTGTGCATTTTAGATTCAGAAGCACTGTGAATTTTTGGAACGACATCTATTTTCACGATTTTCGTCATTCATTCTAAAGAATATTGCTTTATATATAAAAATATTCTACAGAGAAATTGTGTATTTCGTAAAAATACAACTTTTTTGTTCCCGAACATTCTTTTTTGAAACATTATTTCCTAAAAATTCGACCAAAAATTAAAATCACACTGATTTTGCATGATTTTGTTCAGAAAGCTAACTATACCTTAAAAAGTATGAATTTCAACAACAAAAAATGTATATTTCAATAAATTGCATATTTTTTATGTGAAATGTTTGACCTTTGATTTTTGTATGTATTTCTTCGTAAAGAATGTTTGGAGATTAATTCCAGCTAATAATAAACGAGATTTTTTTCTCATCAATCTATTTTATCTATCATATTAAAGAAACATCAATTGTCAGAGAAGCACTAAAGTTATTAACTCATTAATTATTTCCAAAAAACTGTTGAGAAAATTGCCTTTATTGTTTCAAAATTATGTTTATTGAAACACATCTATTCTCCATTAAAAATTGGTAAAAGTCACAGAATTAACGTCGAGTGCGGGAAGACCCCGCTGTAATTGGTCGCAGAAATAATTTAAGTCGCAACGATCGATTTTGATAATTTTTGATAATTTTTCATGGGCATCAAATTTATCCGAGTGACAGGTGCCGTAATGTTACTTGTCGCAATTATGAGATCACATGCTCCTCACCGAGAGACGTACACATTTCATTCATTCAGATAAAATAAAAAGTTCTTCAATAATATCTAGAATTTTTTCCTGAACATTCTTCACGAAAAAATGTAGAAAAAAACGAAATTCGACAATTTTATAACATCGAAATTGATTTTTTTGAAAACTATTGATATTAGAGCAAAATAGTGAACACAAAATAGGTGCAGTTTTTTTTTGAGATCTTCAAGACTTTTATAAATGTGCGTTATAACAAATACACAACTTTCTTAATAAATTAGAAAAACCACAATGAACTTTTTATTTTCATCGTAAAAGCTAGTGTCGCTCTCAAACTATTGACTACATTAAGAAATATTTTATAAAACAAATGTGTGATTTATTAGGATCTACATTCTTTGCTCATAATATTTGTTGGTCGATTTTTCTGAAAAATGATGATTTCATCAAAAAATATTGTAAAACAAAAAGTCGTTTCCATGCGAAGTACATACTTTTTCTGAAAGTATTTTTATATAAAAGCTTGAATTTGCATATAAGAATCACATATAAAAGTTGGAATATAGCTAATAAAACGATGTGAAAATGGTAAATTTCATGAAAAGGAGCTGGTTTAGCCCTCAGCATATTCATGTGAAACTAAAAAAAAAGCTTCACTAAAATGATGTCCATTCAACTTTTATTAGGTATACTATATCTTATAATTTTATATAAAAGCGAGATCACTGACCTTGAAAATTAGAAATGGCAGATCTTTTAATTTTAGTGAAATTTAGTGAATTTATAGGCAACTTTGAAGATGGCATTTTTAGTTTTTGACATATGTCTGTGGTAAATATTTCCCTTACCACTACTAACTGAAAATGATAATTACAGACATCGAACTTAAAAATCAGTTATGAATTGCCTTTCATGCGGAGGTTTTAAGAAAAAAGTAAAATTGAGGAAAAGATCGATTTTCAATCACAAAATTTCCCATAAAGTTCTCACGGAGAAAAATAGATATTAAGACTCAATATGTGGATTTTTGACTATAGGACAATGATCTAGATATTTAGGTTAATATCTTGATATACAAAACTAATATCCAGATGGTAGAGTTTAGTATCTCAATACTTTTATAATTAGAGTATTCAATACCCGAATATTGAATCTCAATATCAAAATATTCCAGCTTACTATCTAGATCGCTGTCCTATAGTTGAAAATCCAGATTTTGAATCTTAATATTATTTTTTTTCCGTGCTGATTCAAAAAAATTAATGCCTGAATATATATTTCAGTTTCATTGATTTGATTTCACATTATTTTTTTCTTTCAATTACACATTTTTTCGTTATTTAAAGCTTCATTCTGGTGGGCTGATAAGAATATTTCAATTTTTCATCAGATTTAATATTCACATTAAATAACACTTTTAAATTAATTTTCTCTCTAACTAGTACCCATTTTAAAAACTCATTTGCATATCTGTCAAAAAATTTAAATAAATTCTGCACTATACAAACAATTTCATAAATTTGATTAGCAGCGAACAGATATTAAATTTCGCAAGTAAATTAAATGGTTCGGATATTCATTATACAATCCTGCAATATGTATACATGATTTCAACGAACTGTGGAGAGCGCATGGAGTTTTATAATTATTGAATTCAATATTCATTTACATTATATTACATGTGAGGCCTTTAGTGACAAAATTGTGAAAGTTATCTACTTTTTATTACTTTTAATGCTTTTTGGAAATTTGAAGTAAAGATATCTTGCTTTAAATTTAAATAACAAATTGACTTAGTGTTTGTTTTTCAAATTCCTTACTATAGGTGGCGTTGAGAAATAAGGTTTTCTTAACAAATTCAACGTCATTTATGTTTATTTAACTCCATTTCAACCCTGTATTTCATGTATGCATAGTGAAATTATATTTGATTTTTACCTATAAAGAATATTTTTAATGATTCAATAATTTTTGTTATAGGCCTGTTAATTTTCGAGCCCTGTACGAATTCGTAGACCTTGTTCAAGATGGGGATCCCTACGGAAGTGGACCCTGTTCACGCGTTTTTTACAGTCGAAACCGCGATCGTTATCCAGATCAAAGGTTTCAAAGTCCACGTAATATTTTTCTTTATGGTCGTGGTGGATCTAAAAATTTAAGGTAAGCTGTTACTGTAATTCAGAAAGGTTCAGTTCATGAATAAGTTTCTGAAGGTATCAATTTCATCTGCAACAAAATGATCCCAGAATGTAACCTTCTTTTGTTTCTTTACATTGATAAAGATTTTCGTATCAATTGAATACTTCTGCAGAAAAATCGATAGCTTCAGGCTTACTGTAGACTCGATTAATTAAACGAATGAAAATATTATCAATTTTCATAAAATATGTAAATTTTATATTCAAGCCAAAATTTCATAGATTGGACATGTATGTTTTCCACTTTATAGTATCATGGAAATCTGTTTAGTTATAAGTTTCATGTAACTACATTCTATGGAATTTGCAACTCAAAGTTTACTATACACAGTGGAAAATTAGGTTTGAAATTGGACGTAAACTAGATATTCATACAAGCTTCGTTTTCGAGATATTAGAGTGTGCGCGACTCAAGCAAAAAGCCACAATGATCCCTTTGCTTTGCTACAAAGTGGTAGCCGCAAAATAACTTTCTCTTTGAAAGTTACTAGAATAAATTACATACATGGAAGCAGTTTTTGCAAATTACAAAATTTGAGTTGCTTTCATTTAGAAATGGGAAATCAAAATATGGCTCAAATTTTAACTCGATAACATGCCCCCACATACAAATTCACACACAAAAATTGAACAATTCATGACAAAAGAACTTTGTGAATGATTCATGCTCATAAAAAATATTTTTATTGCGTTCAGCAATATAAAAGTTATGAATAGGGAAAAATATTTGGTTATAAAGGTGTTAAATTAAGGTTAAACGTCTATCCCCGAAGTTTTGTTTCCATACGGTTACACTCACATTTTAGAGTAGCACTCGAAAAATATCACTTGAAAAAATAATTTGAAAAAAAATCTGCCGGCTGTGCGGGCACATTCTCTTCGCGCGCGGCTCGCGAGTTTCGACGCGCCTGGAATTGCTTATTCAGATATTGCAAAATAAAGTATAAATTTTATTTTTCATGATTATTTTAATATTTGTTTCTTATTTCGCACTAATTTTAATTCTCAGCTACCTTGAAAAACATATAGTGTCCTTTTTCCAAGAAGTTAATTTTTTTATTTTCATTATATTTTTATAAAAAAAGTTTATAGCAAATTTGTAATTATTTTTTAGTTAAAAAACTTTTGTTTTTCCATTTTTTTCGTCTCTTGTGTCGTTTTTTCAAAAATTTAGTTTTTTTATTTCAAATCTTATTTTTTATGATCAAAAGTAAATCTACTCGTCCTACCTAAAAATCACTAATAACAGAATTTTGTGTATGTTTTGCATAAAAGCAAACCATATTACTAAAAAATACTTTTTCATAACTAAAATAATTGCTGTTAAATTATTATTACTTATCGAAGTGATTATAAGATGAAAATACTGAATTTTAACATAAAATAAATCAATTATAAATGCAATTTGATACAAATCAAATTTCTTACCGCCGATTCCATTAAAAAATTTTCCTGCAAATGCTTCAGGTTTATTTATAGCGTGACTTTGTGTTTAACCTCCATAAAATATCGGTTCGCTGGCGATTCTCACTTTTTATGAGACTCATAAACTCAGTTTATAGCAAGGAACAAATATGATGGGACTTTCATGGACGATTCGAAAATTCGCTTAGCTTCTTAAAAATTGTATCATTACTGATATGCAACCAATCATATTTCATATTAAATTTAAATTATTTGATATATTTCTACAAGAATTACAGTTTTTCAAAATACAAAATGAATTCAATAGTATCTCGCAAATTAAAACTCCACTCGCAACGAAAAAATCCAGCTATTCGTACCGATATTTCGGAACGCTTAGCCACGCCACGGCCTATTCAATAATATATGTTATGCCTAAGAAGATTTAAAAGTAATTAAATCTAATTTTTACATACCTTTCTACAAGGAATTCTTAATTATTTATCTAAGGAAACAGAAATTATTTTGTATCGATATGAATTACATCAATTACAATTGCACAGCTGTATATACCGATTTGAGGGAGAACCAGGTGAAGTGGTCAAGCTCCGATTCAACAAACTTTTCAATGGGAATCGTTCCTGCCGTAGTGTGTCCAGTCCGGATTACGATCGTCTCCTTTGCATTGGATCGGACCGTTTCTCCTTAAAGGTGGGTAACCAAAATCTTGTTTAATCTTGCTCGAATGACTATTCATGGCTATCTGAAATATTCCAGGATATCCTTTACCGTAATCAAAGTGTGCATACTGTATAACACAACAAATATTTAAATGAGCATATCTGATTTATGAAATTGATTTTAAGCATGTAGCATCTATAAATAAGCCAGTTTAAAATATTCAAGAAGTTGAGAAAGCCTCCAAATTTTTACAATGAACATATTTAATTGCACTTTTGCAGCAAGTCAAATTTAAACATCTTCTATGGAATGACAAAAAAGTCATGACATGTCCCAGAAGTTTCCACATTTTTTGATCAAATATGTTTAGTCACAATTTTGTGAGAAGTATATTAACCGTTTGCTTGGCAGAACATCTTTCCACGCCAATATTTTTTCAAGGTAATAATTTTTACATTTGTAAGCACATAAAATCATATTTTAGAAAGCAAAGTGACAACTTTCTCGTGAAGCAAAGATTGTCTTATACTCATATAAGATGTTTTACAGAAATGAAGGTTTTTTAACAAGGCTTTTGAAAAACAGGTTTATTCTTGAAATCTTGCTATAATTAACTTCTTAAGTTCTATACGTTATACATGCAAATAATACTGGTTAGTAATTCGAAAATCAATTCGCCTTTCTGCTGATTATTATTGACACAAAATGTTGAAACTGAATTGATCTCGCAACAAATGGGGTCAATGTTGAATTGAAGCACGACAGCCAATACAATGTAGGAAAACAGGTATTTGATAATAGGACTGTGAGACACGGTGGAACAAATGAGGAAGGTCCGCTTCCATTTTCCATTCGACACGCAACAGCCGCTCAGTATTTGTCACTTTGACAATGAAGTACTTAAATTTCCAGTAGTTGTATCGCATTAATGAACTGTAATATCGATATAAGTATCTCTTCTCCTTTGCCCTTAACTGTTACAAAATAAAATAAAATAGAATTTTATTTCCCCATGTACATCTTCATCGGACTTTAACATATACTTCATTTATACCTACCTTTTTAGTGATAGTTATATGTACCTATAGATTCCGACTTTGGAAATAATAATGGATATTCTCTACGTGACTTCGTTAATAGGTTTGCATAATTAATTCCTCCATGTGGATTTTAATATTTTGAATGCTGTAACGAACGTACTTTTTTGCTTCTCATTAAAAGTTTCTCTTAATCCTTCCAGCATTAGTCGTAAACAAGTAGTAAAGTTGTCCAGAAATGCGATTTAATTGTCGATGTATAATGCTATCTGGAAACATTTCATAATCGTGAGAGAAGAAAAATAAATTTTCTTCAAAGCCTACAGCATTTCAAAGAAGAAAGGCGGAAATGAAAAATCGGAAAATAAGAGAGGAGTCTCTGTGTTTGTCATCGTGTACATGTCAACAATCTACAGTGCACATCTGTGCAACGATGCATCAAACATTGTACAATATAGCTCGCTTTGTGCATGTCAGTCAGACATGATTTTCACCCAAATTTATTATTCTTCTTATTGCTAGATTCACAATTATAATATAAATTTACGATTGATATTTTTAGGAAATTAAACAATTTGGTAACTAGAATTCAGGTGTGAAAATTGCTTCATGATCTAAGAATTACTAAGATTTTGGATATCTCAGAGATTCTTTATAAAACTTTTAGTATAACCGCTAGACATTCTGAGAGAATTCTGTGAATATATCTATAGCCCCTGAGGGATTTTATTCTGAATTTTTGAAATTTAAATATTTTCCATTTGTTTCCCCTGAATTTACCGAGTACCTCAGAACTTTTTCTCGTAGAGCGGGACGTTTCATTTATGGAAACTGACGACCAACTGAAACTTTGTTACCTGACAGATTGAATAAGTTTCATTTCCTTATTTTATCTCCAGCTAATTTCATGAAATATAATTAGTAGAAGAAAGATTAAATAAGAGAGAGGAACTGCCTACAGCGAATATTTTTAATTTGTCATTCCATTCATAGTTAATTTGTTACAAAAAATCTAATCGAAAGCAATTTTTCCTTTCATGATGAAGTTTATGGAGGTGCCTTTTGTAAACGCACCACCGGTCCAACGAGACTGTTTCTGTTCGAATCGATCACTTCCAATGAACATCAAATCCACTTCAAGCGTAGTCGAAGTTCATTTCACTGTCCTTTCCATGGATGCACTCGACGACTACAATAATCTTCACTTTGAGGGCATCTGGGACTTTGAGAAAAGCGCACAATGCCAGCAGAAACGTAGACTTAAAGGCCCCTCAGGAGAAATCAAGTACCAACCGCCAATTGACGAAGATGAGGTGAGACGACTTGAGTTTTTTTCCCTAAATAAATTCGAGAACTAAAAAAGTTTTTCGGTTCATTAATGTTATTTTACTTCAAATAATTTTGGTAGATTTTGGTGAATTGGATCCAATATCATCAAATTATTTAAGAATCTAATTAATCAATTTTCGAATAGATTCTAGGGATGTGAGCCAACGACACGTTTCAATTGAACATAGAAAGTTTCATGACACAATGAAACGTTTCATCATGCCAAAGTTTCAGAAAAGTACAAAAGTCATAGAATTTATATTAGATTCTGTTTGAAACGTTTAACATTCCTAACATTTTAAGTAAAAATTCGGCATTTTCCAAAAATTAATTTTTAACCAAAAAGTGGAATTTGCAACTAAAGAAATTAAATTATAACCATAAAGATGATTTTTCAACTAATGAGATTACTTTTTTAGCAAAGAAGACGAATTTTCAAGAAGAAAGTTGAATTTTCAACCGAATCAATGAATTTTAGCAAAGTAGTTCATCTTTTATCTAAATAATTGAATTTTCAACTAAGAAAAACGAATAACCAACAAAAATGTAATGGTTTATTCTTGAAGAAAAAAAGGTTTTCATGGTTCATCAAAAATGGTTTAGTAAAACCAAAAAAGACAAGTTTCCAACAAAATAGTTGAATCCTCGACCAAAACAGAATATTTTCGAACCAAACAGTTGCATTTTTAACCCAAAAATATTGAATTCCTACCAAGAGATTAATTTTCAAACAAATAGTAGATTGCATATGAAGGAGGAGAGCAATGTCTTTTCGCGGCAAGGGAAATGTTTTCGGAATGAGTGGGAGGCGAACCAAGCGCATGTAATTGGCACTAAAAAACACAGAAAAAACAAGGTCTGAAACTGTTTACATTTTTAGTCAGTTTCCACCGTTTTGTGGAGATACCACGCTGAAAACACCAGTTCCCGTAAGATGACTGAAGTTAAGCAGCGTTGGGCGCGGTTAGTACTTGAATGGGTGACCGTTCGGCAATACTGCGTGGTGTTGGCCCGTCGTGGGTGTGGTGGACCCACACTAGTAGAATTTATCCACCTAGAAACACTACCCGAATCGGGTAGTGAGGCAATGACCTTTCGAGTTCGAACTGCTAATCAATTTTTTTTTCCACCGTTTTGTATTCCTCGCTGCTCCTGCCTGAAAACATCAGCATATCTCCCCAGATAACAATCGTGCGAGACACGTTACCCTCACAGCATGCGAGGCACGCGGTGCGTTTTGGGTGTGGTGCATATGCGTCGCATTTTATGAGAGGCACGTACGTGCGAGGCTTATGCATCGCACAATGCGAGATAGGCGAGGCATGTGCCCATTTTTTGATAATAATAATGTAAATTATTATTATGGAAGAAATAATTAGTGTCAAAAATTGACTACAGAAAAAAGTATAAAAAACCTCTGAAATATAAATTTAAATGTTATGAGTATTTTTAATTTATTGATATTGACTGACTAATTTATTAAACTAATTTTTACAAATTATACAGTTTAAAATAATCTGTTGAAATTACTTCTACAACTTTTCAAATGTTTTAAAATTAATTTGACCATTATTATATTAAATGAAGTTTGTAATGTTCCCGCGTGATCACGTGGTGGGAATAAACTTCAACATGGCGTTTCTTTCTGTTGGTTAGACTAGGTCGTTCATGATCAGTTTTTTATGGTGCAGTGTGACGTATTTTTATCACGGTCTTGTGATCTGACATGTGTTTTTTTCACTTTCACAAGTCCAAGCTCGTCTTTTTATCGCTACTGAAATTACGTGGTTTATAACCTTCATTTCAGTAGCGGTGAATTTCTAGTTATCGTATTTTTCTAATACTTGACACAATTGGAAAAAAGCGAGTGTTTTTCCCAATTGCCTTACAGTATACCTGAAGTACAAAGTAGTGAAGTGTCATTGTACAATGTAATTATACAAGACGCATAAAACCCGCTTTTCACCGTCACGCGTGCGGACTTCACGAAGTGCGAGCGATATGCGTCGCATATGATGACGCATCTGCGTGGCGCGGTGTAGGCATGCGTGCAGGATTAATCCGCACGCGTGCGAGCGGTACCGCTCGCACTGTGCGCGCATGTTGTTATCTGGGTCCTTCTCTTTCTAACCACGTGCGACCGCGCATGCGCCACAATTTTGTTCCTAGTATGAAATGTTGACCTAGCACCCTAACACCACTGTTCTACTGTGAGGTCCAACATTATATAATCGGTTCACGCACGCCACTTGAAAAGAGAGATGTTACGCTCAATTCGGAAGCAGTAGAACACGCTCATTTTCCGCGGCTACCATGAAAAAAGATTTATTTGTCTAGGAAGTAAAAAAGTCTACCAAATTCCTGAATTTTCAAGTCAAAAGTACGAATTTCCTGTAACAAAAATTTAAGTTTGAACCAAATAGTTAAATTTCCTACTAAAATAGCTGAATTAAAAAAAAAATAGTTGAGTTTTCAACAGAAAAGGATGACTTTTCAACAAAATCGTGGAATTTCCAACAGATTCAAAACAGCTTTAACCAAATAATTAAATTCGCAGCCAAAAATATAACAACACGAAGTGTGTGTGTGTGTGTTTTAATATTTGTAAGTTTTTAAATTTTGAAACGTTTTCAATGTTTCATGAAACTTTCTATTCGACCAAGGCTTCATGAAACTTTACAACTCTAGGCATGCCTTAATTATAGGGGCTCCATATTAGAGAGTATAATATAATTGCTCCCCAACAGGATGAGAAAAAAGTTTCTTTATTTTATAAAACACTCCCTCAAGAAGCTTCCATTTGGTGAAAAACTGACTATGAGTTATTCCATCCCATCCACATAATACACAGAATCAGAAATCTATCATTGAAATTTGAAAAGAGGTATGTTTTGACCAAAAAGTATGTCTTGAAAAGCAGAAAATATTGACGTCAAAAATTGTTTTAAAAAAAGGTTTATGTTTAGTTTCTCATGCGATCCAGCCGCCACTAACACTTCTATATACACTGATAGGTCAAGAGGGTAACTTTGCCTTAAAATGTCGAGAAAGGTTCTCTGATTATGAATCTCCAAGGCTTGTTGCTGATAGTTTAAACACGTTTTTTCTAAGAAAATAAAGTGTGTATGGAAAAAAACTTGTGTAATATTTGTTTTGGAAAATTTGAACTAGGATGAGAATTTTTTCCGTTTAAACTTTGAAAAAATAAATTGGAAACATGGCCTTTTTGAACAACTATGTATGCAATATTTCATGCATAGTTTTCAAACTAGCTGTGAATTCGATCCCGAGTGTTTCCACTTTGTTTGTATTTATAATTATATGGTGCTCATTTCACGAGCACTTTGCTTCCCGTTAGCAAATGTATTTGCTTCCTCATAGAGGAAGCATTACTTATATTTTTTAATAATAGACCAACCAAAGTCTTCATTTTGCTCAATTTAAAAATAGAAATTTACCAAAAATGAAAAATTACAAAATAATACAAAAAATATTTTAAATACAAAGACAAATCAGACAAATCAAATCTTGCGTTCGAAATAATAATTTTTTGAGCTGGAAAAGGGAAAGGAAAAGTTCTGTCGCACCCTATCCCTTTCCCAGATTTATGATTTCTTCCCAAAAATTGTCATAATATTACTCTATTTGAAAATTTATGATCAAAAAGTCTTTTCTATTCATGCACCAACTTTAAATTATGTCGATGAAAAAAGTGTTTCTGTTTGAAACTGATGATTCAGATATTATAAATGAGCAGAACTTCCCTAATCTTCAATAAAGTGTATTATTATTATTATAGATCAATCGGTTTGCCTCGAGTCAAGAGATTTTTTCCGTTCTTGCATCAATTTTGAATTATGTTACTGAAAAAAGTCTTACTATGAAAAACCGTGTTTTTAAATATCATGCAATTCCACAATTTCCATACTCTTCAATGAAAGGTATTAATATCATACTTCAATCGATTCGTCTCGAATCAACACATCTTTCCTGTTCTTGCATCAACTTTGAATTATGTTAATGAAAAAAGGTTTACTATAAAAAAACGATTTTCAAAATATATAAATTACCATAACTTCCCTACTCTTCAATAAAATGTATTAATATTATAGGTCAATCGATTCGTCCCGAATCAAGGAATCTTTTATATCCTTGCATCAACTTTGAATTATGCTAATGAAAAAAGTTTTACTATAAAAAACCGATTTTTAAAATATTATTGAGCGCTAGAAAAAAATGCAATAAATATTTTTAGAAATCCTTCGGTCAGTTTCAAGATATTAGTGAGGAAAATAAGCTCTCCAAATTTCATCAATTCATCTGCAACCGTTTTCTAGTTATCGTGTTCACAAAAAAGCGTGACATCCACACACACATCCAAACATCCACACACAAACAACAATCCAGACAATTGCTTAGAACATTGTATTAGAAATTTTTAAATTAAGGAGGGTTTAATTAAATGAATTTAAAAATTTTGAAAAATGTTATCATTACAAAGCTTCCTCTATGAGGAAGCAAAAAGACCGTTTTGAACGTTTATACATAAACAAAAGTTTTATTTAATAATTGTACAAGAAAGTGTAAACGGCAAATATATTCCCTTGATTCAGACTTCTCGGAACAGATTTTACAGATTTTTTTTCGTAATTACAGTATTTCTTTTAAAAAACATGTCTGAACCATTAGGGACAAACCTTAAAAAAAGGTACCCTGGATATTCGTAATCAGGTGGCTTTTCTCGATGTTTTAAGTCAAAGATACCCTCTAGACCTCTCAGTGCATATAGAAATGTTAGTGGCGGCTGGATCAACGGTGATCTTCAACTTTTCTCCGCTTTCATATTTTATTGCCTTTTTGCAACGCAGGCACGAAATGTTTGCTTTTCGAGGCATGTATTGTGTGCGGGAAGTGACCGATTCCAAAGCCGTGGTGAAAAGCAGTTGTAAAAATATATCTCCTAGCTGCTGCGCTTGCGCTCTTTGAGCAAGATTACTTTTTCTAGCTGCTGCGCTTGAGCAGTTCCAGTCAGATTACTTTTTCTTGCTGTTGCGCTTGCGCGTTTCGATTCAGATTTACTTTCCAGGACTGCCGGAATAACCTCACTTCATTATGATTTAACGCTTACCATCAATTATCTTTAAATTACCGACAATTTCAGAAATTTGTGGCTACCTGAAATTTCCAGTAATTCAGCAATTTTCCATAAATTTCAAGAAATTTATCAATTTTTCATAAATTTTCGGAAATTTTTTTATTTTTTCCAAAAAGCTTTGGCTACCTGAAATTTCCAGTAATTTAGCAATTTTCCATCAATTTCTGTAAATTTTTGGAATCTTTCCAAAAAGCTGTGGATACCTGAAATTTCCTAGGATGGATAGATAAACGTTTATTTTTCAGCCTGCTGGCCTTAAAAAATTGACTTGCTTACACTTCCATTTTTACAGAATTTTCTTCAAACTAACCCTTAAAGACTAACATCCATCCATTCCTTATCTCTAAGTCGGACGCTTTTATCGCCTTGCCTTCCTCGCTTCGCCTCGCCTCGCACGCATGTCCCTACTTTTTCGCATTGCCTCGCTTCCTCCTTCCTTCTCTTCATCTCCATCTTACCCAACACTCCCTTCACCCATGCTACTGCCTTTTTTTTCCCCTTTTCATGCAATAATACCTCCATGCTTATCTCACTTCTTTCCACCTCCACGCACTCCTCCAACCAGTGCTCCACTCTTGCATCCCCCTTTCCACACAGTTCACACATCCTCTTCTCCCGTGAAAGCCAGAACCTATTGAAACTCTCCATGCACCCACACCTCATCCTCGCTATAAGCTCCTGACTTCCTTTCTCTCCTTTCTCACATAAATATTGCGCTCTTGTCCTTGGCATAATCCACACATAGTTACCGTTAAACCTTGACTCTCTTATTCTCTCTTCCCCCTCTGCCTTCTCTCTCTCCATGCCATTTTGCTTAACCAAGTCATAAACCTTCCTTCCTTCCTTCCTCGTGTATCCTTCTCACTTCATCCATCTGCAGTCCATTCATTCTAAAATACCTTTCCCTCTCAGCCTCCATCTTCCCACCCCCTCTCCTGTTCTCCTTCTCCCACCAACACTCCCTAACCAGCCTACTTCCCCCCTCTTCCAAAAATTTCTCCTCATATTTACACGCCCTGCTCCCTTCTAGAATCCCTACACTTGTTCTCCCCGTCTCCCTCCTGACAATATACTTAGGCGTGTTCCTTGCCAACCCCAGGGTCCAATTTACATACCTCTACTGCGTTCTATTTACCTCTTCACTTTCCTTCCACCCCCACACCTCCACTCCTACAATAGCACACTCATCACTAGCGAATCAAACAGCTTCATTCTCCGTCCAAAATCATCTGCGAATAGCTTCTTTCCCAACCCCCACACCTGCCTCATCACCACATTTGCTCTCCTCACTCTCTCTTTTATGTGACCATCCACTCCCCCATTCCTCCGAAACACGAAGCCCAAGTACACAAACTCTTTCACCTACTGCACCTCCTTTCCCTCCCACTTCCACTCTCCTCCCTTATCCCTTCCCCCTCCTTTTCTGAACACCATAACCTTGGACTTTTCCGCATTCAACTCGAACCCCTTCTTATCCAGGTATCTTCTCAACCTCTTCATCATCTCCTTTAAGGCCTCCTCGCTATTTGCCAGCAACACTATGTCATCTGCATACGCCAGTGACCAAATTCTAACCCCTCCTATCCTGACTCCTCCTACCACCCCAGCCTCCAGCTTACTTTCCATATCCGCAATTAAAATCGCAAACAGCGTTGGGCTCAGAGGACATCCCTGCCTTAACCCCCTATCCATCCAGAATCCCTCCGAAATCCCATCCCCTCCTCTTACCTTGTCTTTGGTCTCTTCATATATCTCCCTTAGCCTCTCAATTAGGCCTTTTTCTACTCCCCTATCCTCCATCGCCTCCCAGAACCTCCCCCTATCCACCAACGGAAACGCGCCTTTGAGATCCACAAAAAACGCGTAAACTCTCTTCCCCTTCTTCGCTAATTCTCTATCCACCACGTGCTGCAGAACGTAGATATTGTCGATAGTACTCCTACCCGCCCTAAATCCCGCCTGCGTCTCCGGCAATATTCCTTACCCCTCGACATCCTTCCGCAGTCTTTTCTGCCACCACCATCGCGTATACTTTATACGCCGTATTCATTAGCGTGATCCCTCTATAATTTTCCTGCCTATCTCTATCTCCTTTTTTATACAGTGGCACTATTAACCCTTCTCTCCAACCTCCTGGGAATCCCTCGCCCCTCCATACTTTCTTCACTACCTCCTTCAGCCTCTCCCTAACCTCTTGTGTACCAAACAGCCATGCTTCGTTCTCCACCCCATTCAACCCTGCTGCCTTTGACCTTTTCAACTTCCTTATCTGCTTCTCTAACTCTTCGTCATTCAACTCCTTCATCTCTGCCTCCCCCGTTCTTCTACTTCCCCCGTCCGTCTTCCTTGAATCTGAGCCCTGGAATGATTCTTCAAAAAATTCCCTCCATTCCTCACTTCCTATCTTCTCGCTGCCCCCCCCCACCCTCCGCTTCCTAAAACTATTTATTATCTTTCAGACGTCCCCCTCTGTCTTAACATTTGCTAACTCCTCTTCCAGCTCTTTCTCCTTTTCCTGTTCTTTCTTCTTACACATCAATCTAAACCACTTCCTCATTTCTACGTACTCCTCCCTCCTCGCATTACCCTCTTTCCACTTCTTGTACTTCCTCTTCACCTTCCTTTTCATCTTTTTACATTCCCTATCCCACCACGGCTTCAACATTCCTTTCTTCTTCTTTCTAAATACCTTCTTTTGCACACACCCTTTCACCTTCTCTTTCAGATCCTCCCATATCTCTTCCACCGACTCCCCTCCAAAGCGTACCTTTCCTAGCTTCTCTTGATAATTCTCCACCGCCTCCCTCGCCCAGGTCACCCTCTCCCCTATCGAGACTTCTTCCCCGCCTTGTCTTCCGCCACCCTCACCTCTTATCCATAGACTCAATGGCTGATGGTCTGATTCCACCCTCCCCTCTACTGCGAATTTTTCCGTCTCCTCCCATCCTTGCATATTCATAACCACATAATCTATCACCGATACCCCCACCTTACTTACGTATGCGTATTCTCCTTCTTCGTCCCCCGTTGCCATACCATTTGCCACCGCCCAGCCTCTAGCCTCCGTCCAGTCCCTTAGAATCTCCCCCTCCTTATTTATTATCATATCCTTCGATTTTTTCATTTTCCGTACATTTTTGAAATTTTCGGATTTTTTTCAAAAACCTCTGGATACCTTCAATTTCTGGATATTTTCGGTAATATATAAATTCACCGAAAACTTCCGGAAATTTTTGTAATTTTACCATAAGTTTCCAAGAATTACCATAAATTTCCGAAAAATTTATTCTTACTGTTTCTCAAATCGAAAATGTCCTGCACTTGTTACAACAAATATCGTGTGCAACAGGTGCTGAAAGTAGACAGTTGCAACTCGTGTGAAGTTTACAGTACTTGCCATCGGCTCATCTTTGCGTCGTTTCCGGCTTGTCTTTGGCTCGTTTACAGCTCGCCTACAACTCCCCTTCGACTCGCCTCTGACTCCTACAGCAAACTCCACACTCGTGTGGAACTGCCTACTTTCCGCACTTGTAGCACAATATACTATTTCTGACGACTGATTATGATTTTTAGGCAAAAATAAAATTATTTGTACGTTTTCCATCAAATTATATCTTTTTAAGGGTGGTCCCCTCGAAATAAAGAAACTTATATTTTTAAGCCACCCTACTCAACATTGAAAATTTATTTATAAAAACTGTTTGCAGAAAAATTGTGAAAATCATCCATGGATTATCGAGCCAGGACCCGGGCAATATTTGTACGTGAAAGTTCGTGGAATAATCATGACGAATTCTACAAAGTGCGCTACAACTAATCGCATTGTGTTGCACACTGGTGGTCATCTACGCGCATCGGTGTGTCCTAAAGCGTTGCCATATTCAAGACATGACGTAGTTGAAGTATTTAGCGAAGGCTGGCCCGTTAGTAATAACGCAGTGGTCTTGGCACCTGTTAAGGATCTAATTAAACACATCGCCGTGGAATTTCTTATTAAAGAGCCAGACAACACATACACTGTTACCTGGCTCGAACTCACTAGAAGGTTAGTGTATCAAATATTATTTACTAAATATACTGATTGGACGGGTCAAAGAAAGAAAATTGTGGAAATCGAAATTGGAACTATGTCGAAAACTAATGTATGAGGACCCTGACAAATTATAATTAATTTGGTGTCGATTTATGAATGCCTACAACCTGCGCGTTAGCAAAATATGGTTTTCAAAATTCTTATTTTTATAGTTTCGATTTAATGTACTCCTGACTAAAAAAAACAATTTCATATTCTACATAAATGACGAAATAATTTTTAAAGGCATTCGAGACTTTTATACTGACATTAGCGTCTTCTAAACTGATTTTTTCTCTACAGGCCTTCAATGTCTTCAGCAGCTGCAGGTCTGCAGTTGCGACGCGACTGCGAACATCGTTGTCCAGAACTGGATGCTTGCATCAATGCCTCCTTATGGTGTGACGGAATATCCCACTGCCCTTCGGGCTACGATGAAGCCCTCACACGCTGTTCGATTATTTTTCGACTGCCACCTCTCCACCTTGGACTGGGTGCTCTCGCCGTGGTATCAATCATAGGTGTCTTATGTTTCGTATTTTGGCGAATCTGCAGGCAGCAAACTAGTCGCTCTATTTCTCAACATCGACTCAAAAGCATTTCTTCAGAAACAGCGATTATCGACGGCAAAGAAGTAATTTGCTGACAAAGCGCCAGTTCTGTGCGATACGTTGAGATAGATCGGGTGACTACCGTGTGACGATCACCATGTCTCGAGGTTCAGGGTCTTCGAGAATTCGAATCCTGGAGGTTTGATCATTGGCGCACCTGTTTTAAGGCTTTCCAGTAAATAAATAATCACAACTACCATTTTCTTCTATCATTGAAGTTTAACGGATTATGACTCGTCAATTTTTGTACCCACCTTTCTTTCATTTGATAATAATGAAGGTTGTATCATATCCGATTTTTCTGGTTACTTTGAAAAAATACACGGACTCGAGATACAATCGAAAGAGAGAAACAGATCCGAATCGCGAGTGAGTTTTCGTATTTTCTCTGTATTTCTGATCCTGAATCATAACGCAGTGAGAATTACTTTCTTCGGATGGATTTCATTAAACATTTCAGTAGAATCAGAATATTTAAATGACTTTCATTCTAATAGGTTTTATAGGCAGTGATGTGACCAACGATCTCTGTTGAAACAAAAGAACTATAAGCTAAATTGACTCGAATCCGTTATTCTTCTTGGTTATACTTACAAAAAGAAAATAGTAGGTGATTCTGTGTTTGCTAATGATTGAACCATGTTGACCCGGAACCATCTACGTAACGCACAGAACTGGGTTTCAAAATTTCAGCAGACAAGTTCTATTCGTCGGCTGCATCAGAAACTTTACTAAAATTGCTATTAATTGATTCCTAATTTCCATTTTATAATCATAAAACGTTCTCTGGTCTTTATAGAGACCTAGAAGAAAAATATATATTAGTTCGTCCGGTCATATCGTTTCTTGAAATTTCGGGAAAGTGGAAGTACTCGCCGTAGGATATAATACAGCCTGCAAACATTCTCTATTATACATATATATATATATATATATGTCTTTCAGATTTTAGTCAATTTACAAGACAATGAAGGAAATATTGCGACATAAAAAATGTAATTAAAAAAAACATTCGCGTGGTTTTCAAAAATGTTTATTACATGTTGCCCTCTTCCACAGATTGTATTCCTTAGTCAACTCATGTTTAAAAATGTTATGCGGGATAATGCTCACTTCCTTCATTTTTTCTGATTAGACTAATTCTACACTTCTTGATGACAATAATTCCCAATTGAATCGTCGCGCTCTCATCCCGCTTTTTGACAATAAAACAGGGTAACTTCCACTTATCGTAGAATTCAAGTAACTCGCTTTGAAGTTCTAGTCACTGATAGTATTTTACGTCTATTATTTGAATTCGCATTTGAAAATTTCATTAATGAAATTATTAACAAGCTTACAACTCTGACCAAAATAATTGTATCTTAAATATCTTTCTTTAACTTTTCATGGTAAATATAAAATTACATAGTTGTAAGCCTCATAATGAATAAACATTTGTTTCCTTATTTATTAAAGGTCTTTACAAATGCAGATTCAAGTAACTAGAGGAACTATGGACGATCATAGCTTCTAATCTAATGTGACAATTTAAGCGGAAAGCGACCATCGACTGTAGCTCTAATTTCTTTGAAATAAACCTCGGGAAGGTTTATTTTTGATGCGTGAGTAATACGCATGATTCTTTGTAACATAATGAACCGACTAGAATAACGAAAAATGATTGCGACTTGATACCAGGATGATTATAAGAAGTGAGTTATCACTCACGAGTTTTTGAATTAAAAGAAAATCCTGAATTCCGTATCTGAAAATTTTTCTATTTAATTGATCAAATTTCATACAAATTACGTATGGAAGGACTCGGAAAATAAATTGTATAAAAATACTTAGCATAATGCATTGTTAGTAAATCCACAATCAAGGGGACATAAACCACCTTGAAGAGTAAACAATCGAATTTTTCCACATGATATATTAACCTATTTTTTCTTAAAAAATATGTCAAACAGATTGCACACATTACTTGCACTTTTTTATATACGTAGTCCTTGTTATAAAAGGGGTGGTTTATTCCTCTTAAACGTATATTTTAGCACCTATTTATTATTTCTATACATTATCTGACACCTAATTATGTGTAATTCCTATGAAATTCTACAAATTATTTAGAAAAATCTATAATTAAACCCTCAAAGGGGTAGTTTTTGTCCTGTAGAGGTGTGTCAGAAAAATTTGTTTGCATAAAAAACAATTTATATTCATTCGCACTACTCCTTATATAGTATCAAGTCGTGGTCCAACAGGAAAAAAATTCATTAGTCATACTGACCAAACTAAAGACGTTTTAGATGATGTACGAGTTTATCGATAGGAAAACAGACTTCACTAATACGTAGAACGTACGTATGGTAGTCTGAAAAGAAAAATTATGTGATATACATATAAACATATATGCGCTGTTTTCCTCGGAGCTGTGCTCTGATTTGTTATACCGGGGAGGCATCAGTATCGTAAAAATTTTGACTTCTTTACAAAAACTTGTTTTGGTATTATAATTTCAATTGATATAATTTTGAATCGAATAATTTCTATAGAGCATTGAGGATTTTTTCTCGCTGAAGGATGGAAAAATTCATCTGTTTGCTCTATAAAACTTGTGAAGCATGGGGTAAAATAATAAAAAAAACAGCTTAACACAATTTTCTGCATTTTGGAAATTTTTATACAATTTTTAAAAAGTTAGGTTGAAAAGTAATTAGGATTCGTTTATTATCTCATTTTTCATGATTAATATGTACTTTCAAACTTTTCTTACGCAAACATAAAAAATGCAAATCGATGGTGGTTAATTCTATATGGTGATTGCCGTTGAACGTTTTCGTTGTCAAAATACAGTTAATGTCCGGTAAATAAAATATTTAACTAGGTTCTCAATCGTTATCATAAAATGAATTTTTAATATTAAATACCATGCTCATTAATGAAACAGAAAACATTTATTCCGTTTTTTATGTCTATTACGTTTCCATTAAAAATGAACGTTACCGACGCCTCTACCCTGGATCGCACACCATGTTCATACTTGTACATATTTAGTATTCTATTTATAATATTTATATCGGTATAACTTTAGGAACATGCCTCCGTGCGCGGGCGTGAAATCGCAAACGAGATACGATATGCCAAAATATCAACTTCACTACTTTCTCGATTATTTTCATTACATTTTTTTCTAGCCTCTAGTTTATTCTGATCTGAGTTGGGGGGAAAATGTATTACAAGTTTAACATAAGAGACTGGCAGTTTAATTAAAGCTCGTATTCTTCAGGATTGACTCAGTAATTAAAAACCGTTATCGCTGCGCCCAGAAGACAATTTGAACAATTGTACATTTTTTCTCTGATCAATTTTAATTAAAGAATTGAATTGAAGCTTCGCTTTTTTCAACAATATTCAATATTGTTTTCCAGGAAAAGATTTCTTCAATGAATAGCATTTTTTATTTCCGTTTTTAACGAGTTTTTAATGTTGAACCTAAAATTATATATGTTTTATGTACATCCCCATTTTTTAACAATTACATCTTATAGTATTTTTAGAAACTAATTATTTCAATTCGCAAAAAGATACGAAGTAAAAATAAAATTAATATTTATCATCAAAAATCAACAAACCTAAAGCAGCTTGGTATTTGAATACTATCTGCATTGCACAATGAATATTTCAAAAGATATACAAATTGGTGTCTAACGGTAACAACCGTTCGAGAAGTTTTTTTTTTACGTTTTTTAAATTATGCTTCCGAAAAAAGTTATGCATTCGCGGAGTCCACTTAACTTCTTAAAAGTTACAGTATTTCTTGAATTCTTGAAATTTTTTGCTAAAAATATCCAGGAAATTATTGGCCAAGTTTCTCTATTTTGCTGGCAAGTGAAAGTTTTATAAATGCATTTGAGTAACGAAAAAAAGTGCCCATTGCTGTTAAAATTTTTAAGGATCCTATTATTTTTATTTTTGGAATAAATCAAACTTCGGAGAGTTTTGATCTTGAAGTTGTAAAACTGAATTAAATTTTTCAAGAGTGGTCTATAGAGCTTCAATAGCAAAATTAATTCGATGCTGATTGAGAACATTGTTCAGCAATATAAATATTTCAATACAAATCTGTGACAAAGTTATAACTCACGTCCAATCGAAAAGAAATGGAAGATCTTATTTTAAGTCATAGAGCTGAAAAGTATTAACTTAGTAGAAGACACCAGTACAAGGTGGATAAAAAAACTGTTCAAGTCCTTATATTGATGAATGATGAACAAGTGGGAAAAATATTACATACGAGTACTTAATTAAACTTTAACATTCATTTTGAAGATTGCAGATGGTACTCTTCTTGTTCGAAGTCAGTTGTCGAAGGATATTGTGTATACATTCATAAAACAATAATCTAAAACTTTTATTTAACAAAAAATTTCATTTATACAGTGATAAATTTTCAAAATATATTGAAAATTGATCACTACTCGTATGTAATATTTTTCCCACATCAAAATATATTGAAATTTGTACGAGCTCCAAACTGTGTCGCATTTAGCATGCAAACATGACAGTCATTGCTACCAGTTGTTACCAACTATCATAGACAATAAACTACGAATAATTTTATTTATTTATGTTATTAAAAAGTTACTGAAACTCGCCTATTTATTTTAAAGTTGCTTGTTTTGTACTTACTTGCTAGCGCTCGCAACATAAAAGTAAAAAAAATGACTCAAAAATAACCTATCAACAATTTGTTCACCTCGTACCGAGTGACACTTCTCACGAAAACACGCACACATTTATAGTCATGAAAAAAACTCAGTTCAAAATTTTTTATTAAATAATAGCAAGTATTCAGTAAAAGGCTGATCACAAAACTTGTTTTTAATATTTCTACTATTAAAAAATACTACAGAATTTTTGCCTTGAAATCCAGTCATTTTTTCTCATTAGTCAGTTCGTACTGGTATCCACATCATACTGGTTTTCCCTACATCTTTTCTCACACAAGATGTATCTTTGAATCCTAATGTTTAGTTAATAGGGCGGTAATTCGACTGCATTTACTGTAAAAATATATTCTTTCACTTTTCACGATTTTGGAAACCTGAAACTAATATTTCACATCCATTATTTAATTTTTAATGATCAAATTAGCTAATTTCTAATAAAATATGATGATAGTATAAAATTCATTTGAAATGTCATTAAATACTGTGGAAAAGTATTTTCCATTTTGACCCTGCTTTAAATTATTGAAAATTACACTTCACAAAATTTTGGAGGTGGCCAAGGTGAAAAAATGTTATTTCGGAAATAAACGCCAGCAACATATACAATTGAAAAATACTGCAACAAGTTTTGAGTTATTTCTCATAAGATCTTTCATTTCTTGAGATGATCTGAAAAAAATGTATCCACCCAATCAGCGATGGCAATGTATAGAAGATGCATTAACATTCTATTTATTATTAGCAATAAGAAGCCCAATATAAATGGTGTGTGCTTCAACCAATTAATCGTTTAACAAATGTGCATCGAACAAAACCGGTTTACTCATCAAATGGTTAATTAAATAAATACATTCAAAATAGCTTAAACGAATGAACGACCAAAAAGGTTGTGAAATGTTCAAAAATTTTCGCAATTTCGGCGATTAGTTATTCAACCGATTATTTCCTTTGTTCGTTTATTTGTTTTAGCTGAATTTATTTGATTGAAAATAAGCTGGTTTAACCATTTTTGTTCATTTTGTATTTGTCAAACAATTAGTGAGCTGAAGCGCACGAAAGTTCATTATAAATTTGAGATTAATAAACACAAACTCTAATGATCCAGTTAGCCGTTTGCTCATACATTTTCTGTCGTTTCCCAAAATTATAGCGATTATCTCCTCGAATTCTAAAATGAAACTGCGGAATAAAAACGCGAAAATCGATAATTCGAGACGTCATAGTTCACCATTCTATGCATTCATTCCATTTGAGAGACGTGTGAAAGCCCGCAGTTAAAGAAATAAAAGTTCCGGAAAAATTATTGCATGGAACAAAGCATCCTCGTTAAAGTGACTGGCTTTTTTATTCTGGTACGTCTACTTCAACTTGGCTATGTGAAAGTACCTTTTGCACGATATTTTACTTTTGTAGTGGAAAACAGAGATAAAAGTGTTACTCTTTTTTTTTTGGAAGTATAAAAAATTAAATTGTACATTATTGTATTGCGCATCAAATTAATGAAGTTCAATCTAAGCTTTAACAAAATATGCTCCAGATTAACGCACCCTGGAGTAAAAGCTGCATTTCTCGGTTAGGTGAAATTCACTGTCGGAGGTTCATCAATGAAATTTACGGTCATTGAATTTATCAGTGGATTTATGTCATGAAATTCACTTAGGAATCGAACTGTGAAACAATTAACTACACACTGAAACTATAAAAGAAAGGGTTATTAGGTTTGCAAACTTGTTAATACATTGCCCCCATTAAAAGTTATTCTCTCAGCTTAAAAATCAGTTGGATCTTAGAAAAATAAATATATTATTGAAAATCATATTATCATAAGGTTGCAAAACAAATTTCATTCCATAAAATCAATACACTCTAAATTTCAAATAGTAAAAAGTGACTGATTTGGAATGGATTTTTCCGACTGACAAATCAGTCAAAACTGACTGATCAATTCAGCCAATTTATTTCATAATCTTATTGGTTAATTCAGACAATTCGAATTATATATCAGCAACATCCATTGATTAAATTTTTTTTTAATGATCCTATTATTTATGTTTACTAATTAAATCATTTATATTCTCTGGCTTATTTAACAGATAATATCGAAAGAATCAGTTAATTTTAATTATAAAATCATCATATTTCACGGTATTAACTAATCAAACACTCAGCGACTTCAAAATAAATTTGCACTGAATGAATCATTGAACTTAATTGAAGATATTTTTTATCAGTACCTCAGAATATGAATGAAGAATTTTACAGAAGAAGCGGTTATTTTGTCAGTAGAAAACTATTGACTTTCCAGTCAAAACGTGTTTGATTGATTACATCTTTCAAATTTTGACTTATTTAAATGTAGAGCGTACATTACTATATATATGCATTTCGCATATATATTATTTGATCTCTTTAATTTGAAATTCAATACAATTAAACTGTGTTTGGAATAATCAATTTTCCGGTGATCTCGTTAATCGTTTCACGGACTTGTAAATAGCGAACTATGTATGAATTTTTAAGATTGTAGAATGATGTAAACTAATGCTTATCAGCACGTAGATTTATAGCGATTATTGAATTATGATATAAATCATATCTATGAATGCGTTGAAGCTTCGAAAAGTTGAACTTATAAATAATGATTTCAGAAGTGTTGTGACTTGCAAAATGCAATTGAATGTATGATATTTATAAGGTCAAGAAGAAGGTTTAAAGTTTAGGTTTATACAATCATTTTATGTGCATAGTTTAAAGAAATTAAATATTTTGGACAAATTCACGACAGCTGCAATTTTTGGTTCTAGATTGGAGAGAGATGACCAAAAGAAAATGGTTGTAGAATATTAGCGTTAGAGTCAAAATCATGATTTGATTTATACAAAGATGTGATTAATAAAATAATTTATGAATATATGAAAAATGTTAAATTACAAAAATAATTATAAATTCAACAATTAATTAGTGTTAAATGAAATTGTTATTCTTCGGTGGCTTTATCGCATATGAACTCTGGTGAAAGGAAACAATGAACATAATCAAAACAAGTTTTTTTTTACCTTCGACCATTTTGTATGTAATATTGACAATGAAGTCGATCCTGAATAATCTTTACGTGACAATTAGATTATGAAAATGAGATAAAATGTCGCTTTCACTACTGCCCTAAACAATAATTAAGAGTGACTGTCTTATTCAACTGCTTCGACTTGTGTAGAATTGTAAGTAAAGAGAAAATGAGTTATTTGTTAAGAAAGTTTAGAACTCACTGACTGAATTGCACATAGAGAGCAAACATTACATAGAATTATAGATAAAAATCCTTTACCTTGTGAGTTCCAAACTCTTCCAAAGACTGCCGACGTACGCTTTATTGTTTGTCAAGCACACCTGGAAATTTTCGAATATGTATGGTTCTAAGTGTCGATTGTTTACAATCCTTCACAGAAACTTATGTAAGGTTTTAGTACTTTTATGTCAGTGTTCCCAGTACAAAGATAAGCTTGAGAATTGAAATCTACAGCATTTTTTGCAACTTCTTTCTTTACCTTAGTTCGGTTTAAGATGGTGAACATGCGATATTATATGAAATAATACAATGATTTTTCATACTATTAGTATGCAAAGAAAAAGAAATTTAACAGTCAAGAGCTTCGCTGAAAATATCTTGGTATATTTATTGTATGTTTACTTTTATTATTTTTCAAGTTCCTCATAAGGCAATTTGTACAGTTTGACTACTGAATACATGATTAGTCTTCGTTTTAATAAAAACAATTAAAACTCTATATTTTTGTATAATATTGACAGCACTGCAAAAACTAGGATTAGATTTAGAACTTAATTTGGTATTAAAACATTTCACGCAACAAAACAATTGCACCTCAGTTTGATCCGCCAATCTAATAAAATAGGGTCGATTTGTGGATTGAAATAGGCTCGAAATAAGAATCATATGTCAATAACTAAATCTGATAAAACAAATTCTACACTGTCAAGTTTAGAAACCAAGGTAACCCATAGGACTGAAGTTCGTGACGTCTGAGTGTGACGGTTTAACACTAATTTTTACGAATTTTTAATTTTCAATTTTTCATATATTTTTTTTAAATAACAATGTGTAGGATAATGTTTATAAAAAACATGGGCACTTTCGGTTTTTCGAATTTCGCCTGGAAAAAATTGGGAACAAAGAGACAAATTTTCACAAAAAACTACATTTTCTCCCGACCAGAAATAATTTCTCTGTTTTTTTTTTTTTTTTTTTAATTCCGACACACATTATTCATGAGGTGTAAAAAAAGTTGAAAATTAATGTTCCATCATCAAAAAAGTATCGAATCCGATTAAACTTGTCCCGGAAATGGTATAAATCCACTTATACGGTCAATTTGAAACATGAATTTAAAATTTGTGCCAATTTTGAACTCGATATTATCAAAGGTATCACCTTAGGTAAATAAAGTAAAAAAATTTCAAAATCCATGGAGCGGACGGGGGTTAAATCGTAGCAAAGTTGTCTTGGAAATTGTACAACTCCAATTATACGATCAATTTGAAGCTGGAATTTGAAATTTGTGCCAATTTTGAACTCGATATTATTGGAGGTATCACCTCCAGTAAATACAATCAAAAAAACATTTTTAATCCATGCAGCAAACAAGGGTCAAATTGGACCGAAGGTGTCCCGGAAATGGTATCAGCCTGAGTGTGACGCTTCCACTCTAATTTTTACGAATTTTTAATTCTCAATTTTTCATATGTTTTGCATAACAATGTAGGGGAATATTTACAAAAAACATTGGCACTTTCGGTTTTTTGAATTTCGCCTAAAAAAATGGGAGCAAAAAAACAAATTTTTACAAAAACCTAAATTTTCTCCCAAACAGAAATAATTTTTCTGTTTTTTTATTTTTTATTTCGAAACACATTTGACTGGAATTTGAAAATATAGTTAAATTGTTAGATTCTCATTAAAGTCAGTACAAATGTGGGTTCCGGAGCACAGAAAGAAATTTGGGGTCAAAATTAAAAAATTCTCAAATTTGACTTAAAATTTGTAAAATGTTATTGAATTGATAGATTTTCATGAGAATAGGAAAGGAGGGGATTTTCGAGTTTCATAATACTAATTTTGGTTCAAAATTCAAGAATTTAAAATAGCAACTAAAGTTTTGAAAATTCTATTCTATTTGTCAATTCCCATAAAAGTCAGTAAGAGGTGGGATTTTAAGTAACAAATACGAATTTGAGGTTGGAATTGAAAAAGTTCAAACAAATTTTGAAAATTTTATTTAATTGGTAAATTTTCATTAAAGTCTGTAAGAGAACGTTTTTTGAGTCACAGGAGAGGAATCTGCAGCCCAAAATTCAAAAATCTGACATCAATTTTGAAAAAGTTATTATTCTGATATATTCCTGTGAAAGTCGATACGAGGGTTTTTTCTTCGGGGTGAACATTAGTATTTTGAGACTCGAAAAACTCCTTTGTTTTAAAATTCATGAAAATCTGCCAAATTAATATCCTTTTCAAAATTTTAGGTTAACATTCTGTGTTCTATGACTTGATAAATACCCCCGTGATCGAGTTTCATGAAAATATACCCGTTTAATCATATTTTCTAGGTTTAGGTCCACTTTCGAAATTTTCGCCCTAAATTTGTATGCTGTGACTGAAAAAACCTTCTCTTACTAACTTTCATAGAAACTCACTAATTTAATAAATATTTCAAAATTTCGGTTTCCTTTAAAAATTTTTAGATTTACTCCTCAAGTTTGTGTTGTGTCGCTTGAAAACGCCCCTTGTATTAACTTTCATAAAAATCCACTATTTATTTTCGAATTTCTTAATTTTGACTCTTAATTTGCTGCGTAACTCTACTACGCAGACATACTTTCTATGTAATTCAATTGAGCATCCACAAGTTCCATGGAACACAACTGCGCATATGCAAGTACCCTCTAACTTTACTGCGTATCAATAAGTGACGTGTAACTATACTGCGCATCCGTAAGTTCCGTGGAACTCTACTGCGCTGATGTGAGTGCTGTGCAATTCTACTGCGCACACACAAGTACTCCTAACATTACTGCGCACCACAACGCACAACGTAGCATGGAACTCTGCTATGCATCCGTATAAACTTGAAACTCTTCTGCGCATGTGTAACTGCTATTTAAGTCTACTGTGCATCTACAAGTACCTCCTAACTTCACTGCGCAGCAATAGGTACCGTGTAACCATACTGCGCATCCGTATGTCTCAAGGATCCGAGTCTGGGCTATTAAGAACATAAAGGGTTCGGGTCCCGACCCATACTCTTAAGAATTTAAAAGGTATGGTTGTGAACTCGATCCTTTAAGAACTGAAAGGGTCCGGGTATGAATCAGGATCCTACAGAAAATAAAATGTCGAGGTTTGGAACCACACCCTTAAGAATTATAAGTGTCCAATCCGCATCCGGACTGGTCTAACCTAAAACGTTCCGACCCCTGGTATTTTCCACCTATTTTTTGTTTTTTGTAAGATTGAAGTTTGGAATAATTGAAACAATGCACCGTCTGAACAACTTTAGTTCGCTATCTCGGATCATTTATCAATCTGAAGTTAGCAAACTAAACAAGACAGAAACTGGTTCTAAAATAGACTATTTGTGAGATAATATTACACGGAGAAAAAAATATGCCTATAATAGTAAGAACACTAGTCATGCTATTGTCGCAGGTTTTATTCTTGCTATCCTGGTACAAAATTCATTCATTTTAAGCAGGAATCGCTTTATCCTAAAAAAGTACAAATCTTCATGCTTTTAAAGCCGTTATCCCTTGCGAAAATAGATCGAACTTCGCTTTGCCAAATTTGTGAAGAACTCACCCTATTAGAGTATGAGTACTCCACGAAGGAATAGTAAGGAGTACTCATACCCAAAGAGGATGGGTTTTCTCACAACCGTAGCAAGGCAAAGTTGGAGCTATTTCCGCAAGGCACAATTGCTCTAAGGGCATGTGACTCCAGCAATAACGGCATGCGCTTGATTCTGTTATGGTATAGGATATTTAATGCTAAAAGTATGTAACCTGATGCCAATATTGGTAGAAATTCATACCAATTTCGCACATGAAGTTTCGTGCTGTAATATTAAGAGCTCAGCCTACTATAACCGTGCGATTTTTTTCTTCGTGTAGGACGCCCAAGAAAGGATCCCAGATAAAAATGAATGCCTATAGTTTTTACTATGAGGAACTTCCAATGTTTTGGTCCCGATATCCTATTACCTATCACTGTTAAAAGTAGGATTAAATTTAAAATACCAATGTATATTGAAATTAATATCTCAAGCATATGAAATCGCTATTCAGATACGTGTTTATTAAATTTTATATACATCCATGATAATCACTCAGATAATTCCATTTTACACAAAATCAAAATAAGTTTAGCAGGAATTTTCAATTCTTAATATTAACACATGATACCTTCTTACAATTTATCAAAAACAAAATTACATTTTAAGTCGAATAGTTCAATTACGTAAATAAATGACAGACCTAACCTACAATACGTATTTTGTTAAGACGATTTGTCCGAAATCTCATTTTTAATATAGTAAAATAAAAATATTGGTGATTGAAAACCAGATAGCTGAATCTGTACCTGGCATTATTTATTTATCAATAAACATATACCTTTCTTTTCTTTATACATCTTTCAGTGAAACTCGTTTATTATAGTGCGATACTGTTACACCAAATCTTTATTTTCCTGCAACAGAATAATTTTTTGCATGAAACTTTTCTATTCTTATTCAGCTTCCCTATATCTCGGGAGCAAGTTTTTAATTTTCTTGTTTAAATTGAAAAATACATTTTTATTCACCATCCAAATACGATTTTAAAAACCCATGAAATTTGAACGTCCAAATTCTTGAATGATTTACACGGAATCGGTTAACTTTTTCTAAGCAAACTCATCTTCTCTCAGTTTAGCAACTCAACAACTCGGAAGCAAGTTTATATTTTTTCTTTCATCTGAAAATTGCACCTTTTATCTTGGCTTAAATTAAAGATAAGATTTCGGGCTCCGTGTCGTGTAATTTTCTGGTTTTTGGAAAAATGTCCCTAGGTCGTGCTAAAAGTTGAAGTTGAGGTAGAAAATTTGAGAAAATCTTGAATTTTGTTTTCAAACTTCTCACACGCTGTATTATTTTCAGAAGGTCAAAAAAATATGTTTCGGGTACCACTAGATGTGGAATTTCATAACTTTCCAACTGTTTAAAAAAATGCCCTATCTGTCTTTTTCATCGAAATATCGTGGTTTGAAGCCAGCAGTGATTTTTAATCGCGCTCACAAGAGCCGTGCGCACAATTTCCGACGGTAGTGTAATAGTGTTGAATAGAATATAGAAATTTCGCACTTTTGATAAAATCGAGTTGCAAATCATGAGATACGTAATGAGAATGTGTTCGTTAAAGCCGAAGGAGCTTTAACCAAAGAGAATTCACAATCACCAAATTACTGTTGTCGATGCTTTGATCTTTAGTTTTGAAAAGTTTGTGCACAAATGTGGGGGAAGTTCAAAGACCGAGCGCGTAGTGCGAGGTAAATACATTATCGAGCGCGAAGCGTGAGAACCAACAGTCGCGCGGGCAGCATGCAATGAGAATGTGCCCGCGCCGCGGGCAGGTTTATAAAAATAATACCAGGGTAAAGTACCTACATCAAAATAGTCTCCAGCCATGTTTAAAAATTTTAGTTGCTTATGTTTAGAAATGGGAGCTGAAAATATAGCTCAAATTTCTACTTGGTGACATGTCCCCAAATACACATTCGCACACAAAAATTCAGAAATTAATGACAACAGATTTTTTAAACTGATTCATGCTTATACGAATCATTTGCATTAAGTTGAGGAATCTAACAAAAAAATAATTGTATGCGACACATGCGTAGTCTAGTGGGGGTTTTCGCGGCAAATTAAAATTATCGTATTTGAATACTCCTGCAAATAGTCCTCAAGCACTCCGCGATGAAAGTCCGGTAGAAAATATATAAGGAGTCACTATAAGGAGTCGGAACTCGCCTTGTTGAAATGGATGAACAAAAACCAGCGAAATCCAAGTTGATGAAATCGGGTCTAGATGGACATTTTTTTCGCAATATTTTCCATTCAAACGCCGAAACAAAGAGCATGGAATCAAAAAATGATAAAAAACGTAATTTCAATTTTTTGGAAAAAAATACTTTCCGACTCAAATAAATGTCTTTTTTTAAGCATACACTGGCATTTTTATTTTTGTGTGAAAGTCCATAATTTCAAGAGTAAGCAGTTCAATTTTGGTGCAAAAATAATAAAAATCGAAAAATTTATCTAATTTTGTGTAAAAAAGGGCATTTTCAACTTGCTCTATCGATATTAATTTTATAAACTATTTCAGTTCATTTTTATCTATTCCAAAACTATTCGCTCTTAGTTTTTAAGGGTTAACAAAAATGCACGAATTCTTACAGTCCGACAAAATGCATTCTCTGGTTGAAATAAAAACTCAAAATTCGCGATGAGTCCATCGAACCCAGTGTCCTTTACGTTCCATACAGGAATAAGTGAGTTGATTAATTATCGTGAAGCAAAACTGTAAAACTTAGTTTTTGAAAGATTATCTCTATTTAATTTTATTCATAGGACATGTGGGAAGTTAAAGGAATGAACAGAGACAAAACCGATTCACACTGAAATTTGTTCAAAAATTCAATTCAAGAAAATATTACAAGTCAAAAATCAAAAGAGAGGTGGCAAAGTTCTCCCGTCACGGGATGATCAACGTCTGATCTGGTCTGATCAAAAAATCGACGCTACGCGAGGCTTTCGAACTGCGCACTTGACCTACTGTCACTTACACTCATTCTTTCATTTTATGAAATCTCTAGCTTTCACCTCATACTACGCAAACCCATTGTATACAAAGAAAAGCTCATGAACGGAGACCCAGTTAACTTATTGAGAAAATCCTATTGAACACGTTTCCCCAATTTCAGAGTAAAAATAAGATTTCTCGCTTCAATATGAAAACCCGCCAGTAACTAAAAGTTGTAAAAATGAAAGACTTGACTGTTTTGCCAAAAGTGTCTAAATTTCAGGTGTGTGTAAAAAAGAATAACCCGACCCGCATGGGTCGTGTTGGGTCGGCTTTGCGGCTTGACCCGCAGACCTGCAATCAATCCGTAAACCCTCATTTAACTCGCAAAAACCACAATATACCCGCAATCGTACTGAATTTACGAATTTCACAATAATTATTAATTAAACAGCAATTAAATAAAGTTTAGTTAATTGGGATGACGTTACCCACTTTTACCAGCTTTGATTTAACTACGAAAATCGTGAACCGTAAAAAATGGTTTTAGTTCGGTCAATCTTATAATTACGAAGCTTTTCAGGTTTTTAAACTGATTGTGCATTTATTGCGAGTTGCGGGATAAAACCGCAAACCCGGTCTGATCCGTATAAATTTTGCACAGCCCTACTAAATTTACAACTTTTTTATCCCCAAAACTCTTCACTTCGATAACTTAGGTATAATGAAATCATTACAAAATCTTTATGATTTCCATTGACATCAAGAATCAGAAATTACATTATTTATATTGTTTTGAGCACTAAAAGTAAAATCAAAATTAGTAGGCATTCTCCAAAAATACCACGTCTCTCTCAATATTCTGATTTCGAAACCTGAATCCCAATTATTTAGTAGAAGAGTCTTTCTTCTGTCTTCTTATGCTTAGAATCAGTGTTTGACTACTGGGCGCAAAGCCTCCGAGAGGTGCTGCCTCTATAGCTTAATGGGTGAATCAAAAGAAGGACCTGATTCTTACATGTATTCTGCGTATGATAAGTTCCCGTTTACCAACCGGTGAAAGAAGAATTAATGTGGTGGGGATACACTTTATTTGCTTTATCAAAGACGAGTATTGCAAATACGCGAGGATAAACAGGCGTTGGCCTCCTTCGTGCACGCGATAGTTTACGTAACATGTATATGATTTATAAGTTTATGTAAAGCAGATACAGAGTTCTCAAATGCTAAAGAATTTACCTTGAGCGAATGCTCTTGAGAATATGCTAAGCAAAAAATATATGTCGTAATTGATATGAATATTTTTATTAGTATACTCTTGAGTGAATTAATCATATGCTTGTTTTTAATTATATATTTTTTGATGCGAAATAGTATATTGCGTGATGAGGGTCGAAAGGCAACAATTTCACGAGTGTGAAGTTAGCTGCCCGAGCGAAGCGAGTGAAATCACGAGTGAAATCGTTGCCTCGGCCCGAGTCATGCATACAATTTTTCATCATATCGATAATCGAAAATTCGACTTGAGATTTCTGTGGAGCGGCTCGACAATCGAATTTTCAACCCTAGGGAACCCGCTCCACAGGCATCGAAAGTCGAATTTTCGATTGAGGTATGATGAAAAATATGTTTTCTACATTAACTTCTTTTATCATTTGAATTTACCGTCTTGTTACGATATATGTATTCGCAAAATTTAAATAACGCAATTATTATTTGAATATTTTTGAATAAATGCTGCAATTTAAGCGATTACAATTTAAAATAAAACGTGAGATTCAAACAGGAAGAAATTTTTACCCTCAAAGATAATCAATCAAAAAATAATAATGAAAGCACATAATTGCCGAGCAAATTCTCATGCTCGTGAAAATTTTTCCGGGCACGTAAACTCTTTAGAATACTATACGCACCCATGGAACGTTCCACGCACGTTCCCGGCACGTGTAAGAAGATGACCGCCACTGAGACAGTTGCAGGAATATTATAACTAGCACGTGAAGGGAACTTACCGTTATTGTTTTTTTAACAGCAAATATCTCGCAAACCGAGAGAGGTAGGTAAAAATGGATGTTATTTTTTAGTTCTATGTACCGCGTATACTCCGCTATAATATGATATCCATATTATAAACTGACATCGATTTTGATCTATCTCTTACGGTTTACGCGATATTTATTGATAATGATGATAATAACAATAATGTTAAATTCTCTTTAGAAGGTTCCAGTAGAATGGTCCTAGCAAGTTCCACAGGGGCGAACATTCTACACGTCCCTAGAACATGCCTTGAACGTTTCGTGCTATTAGGGCTCTTTTTAGTTCTAAAAGTAGCTGCTTACACATTAGGGGGAGCGACAGCAAATTCGCATGCGCACAGTACAATTATGAGCCTATCAAAGTCTTAGGAGTTTTATGGGCTCATAATCGTACTGCACACATTCGACTTCGCGGTCGTCCATGTACGATTATAGCCGCGTCAACCTGACCTCAAATGCCAGAAGTGATAAACTTGTAAATCATACCTTTGTTCTATAAAGTATCCTGTGTGCAAAAAGGAGGCAAACGTCTGACATTTGATTTGAAGCTTTCCCGTTGAAAATGATTTTTCACGATAAATGTATTTGGATATTATTTTTTATTTTCCAAAAGCTATTTAATTGAATCAGGAACGAATTGAGTTAGTTTTCAGAAGGAATTGAAGTAAATTCCATTCAATTCCTTCTGAAACCGAAAGGGAAGTCGGGAACGAAGTCGTTACGTTCTACAAAAAATGCAGTCACTTCTGATTCAATATCTCCAATAGCTTGCAGAATAGAGTGGTGAGAGAAATCAGGCAGAATCCCTGTTAGGTAGAAAATGCACCTGCGTATCCTTCCATGATTCCGAAAAGGACGAATCCACAAACATAGCATTCATAAAAGGCATAAGCTTGGGGGATCGATTCCCACCTCGGACTCTGGAAGGGCTTCGGCGGCCCACGCGGTAGACACTAGCCTAGCAAGGTTCATCTCCAGAGAATCACGGCGCCGCCCTCATATCACGGAACGTTTCTGGAACGTATAAAATGTCCGCCGCTCTCGAACGTTCCAAACATAAATTACCGTTGTTATTATTATCAAAATAAATATCGCATAAACCATAAGTGTGAGGTCAAAATCGATGTCAGTTTATGATATGGATATCACAAGTGTAGTATATGCGGTACTCAAAACTCAAAAATGACATCCATTTTCACCTATCTCTTACGGTTCGCAAGATAATTTTGGTCAAATATAACAATAATGCAAGGTTACCCTCAGGTCCCAGTGGAACGTTCCCAAGCAGCGGACAATTTACACGTTCCTGGAACGTTTTGTGCTATTAGGGCGGTGCCTGTACAGAAAAAGGTGTGGGATGTGAAAAGGAATAAGGAATAGGTAGAAAATGCAAACTCCTAGAGAACACATTAAAACCTCCATTTTACAAACATGACATTGAAAAGATCATGGACGAAGTAAAAAAATACTTTAGAGATGCCGTTAATGAGACTTGGCCAGCTCCTCCTGTAATCCCCTGATGAAAAAATCGAAAGTAGCCTTCTCCTCACGGGTCAGGTCTAAATCGCCAGGTACCTCTTCCTGGCAGCACGCCTTCTAGCCTCAGCCGCATCGCAATCATCTACTATGTATTTTATACGGATGACCTGACACTTCTGGAGCAGAGTAGCGACTAACGTCGAGGGCTGCACACGAGAAATTGGTATGGATTTTGGATTGGACAAGTTTGCCAAGATTCATCTGAACCCAGGCGGAAATATTATATATAGTTCATATACATATAGTGTGAAGTATTATATATAATATTCATTTGTTACCTTTTTTATATACAAAAATGAATATTATATGTAATACTTCACACTATACATAAACTATATATAATATTTTCGTCTGGGGAAGCGAGAACGACTTTCTGGCGTTCTCGAGGAACCTGAGCTTGTTGATATGAGTGATATTAGACACCTTGAGGCTTGAGATATCTATACGTAGACGTGCCTGAGAGTTGCATTCAAGGTATAGTATCAGTGAACAGGGCTCTCAGAATCAGATACAAGCGTATCCGTCGACAGATTCTGTCTTCCAATCTGTCGGCTCTGCGAATAACATGCTTGCTGTTCCGGTTCTACTATATTCTTTCGGGATGATCTCGTGGATAAAGCATGAGCCCACGGCCCTGGACATCGCAACGCGTAAGAACATGCATAATGCAGTAGAGCTTGCATGTGCAGAAGACCTTGCATATCAAAACGTCCGTCCGCTCCTCTAATGTCTTTATGAACGATGTCATTTCCACATTAATATAACATAGCCGCAGTTTACATCAAGAAGATCCCATCGATAAATGCAGAGCGTATCATACACATTCTGACCACCTTGAACACATAATATCGGGATGCCCCCAACCACGGTGAAACGACCTATGTCCAGAGACACAATGCGACCCTAAAAGAGTGCTTTCCTACCATCTCTGCCGTTCTTACGGTGTTGGCTGAGAGCGAGAAGTGTCAAATTTATCTATGTTTAATATACGTTAATATACTGCTAAAGATGTGCATTTCCAGAAAAAGTTGTCCCACTTTTCCCATGTTCAAATTTGTGAAATAAAAACTTTTCTGCAACACGATTATGTTTCCCTCGCTTTCTGAGCGTGATTTGGTGCAGCAAGTTATAGGTAAATGTTGGTGGTGGAGTACTTTACCGTCCGCAGGAAATGCGCGCGCATGCGCGATGATTACTTCGACTCACGCGCATTGCTCTGCGCGGTACTTGTCCCTTCAAACCAACATAGCAAAACATAAACATAAGAAAACTCGGAAACCATACTCTTAATACATAAAATATCGTGTGTACCAAGGCAGCGAAGTCTTTTTGCAAACTCACGCTTGGCCGTAAAAAGACTATTTCGCTGCCTTGGGGTACCATATATTATTATCTTGTCTGAGCTGTACAGTGGTCAAGACCCATAATTTACTATTCATAATCTTCCACGGGCTCTATTTCTTGACGGTTTTGTTATTTGTTTTAGAAACGCTCAGAATTAAATTCCTACTAAAAACCTGGTTAGAATATAATTTTCAATTTTGTATGCGTACAATTGTGTCTAAACAAATAAAGTAACAAATTTATCATTTTTAACAATATATTTTTTCTTCAAACAAGATTCCAAAATAAATTCACCCTTAATAGCACAGAACGTTACAGCGCAACGTTCCAGGAACGTGTAAAATGTCCACATCCTGGGAACGTTCCCAGTCGGATCCTTCCGTTATAACGGAACCTTCCGTTATTGTTATATTTAAAAACAATTATTTCGTAAACCATAAGAGATAGGTAAAAATGGATGTCATTTTTGAGTATTCAGTACCGCATACAAAATATACTATACTATAATACGATATCCATATCATGACATCGACTTTGACCTATTACTTACGGCTTACGCGATATTTATTGATAATAATAACAATAACATTCGAGGAACGTTTCATGCTATTAGGGACCACTGATCAGTATTATTTCACCTGCATTTATTCGGGTCTAGACACTTTTGACAGGCATATTGAATCCGCTATTTTCCTGTTTTAACTTTTGACGTCAACTTCGAAATCAAAGAAGCCAAGAACACATCTATAATAAGTTTCATGCAAATATGTAATAATCTTGCCATTTGGCCATCGTATTCGATCCACCACTTTTAATTTTCCAATTTTTACATAAAATTCGTAGTTAACGACCCCGAAATCCCCTTATACTAAGTTTTATAAAATACCGATAAATTCTTGAAGTTTTGCCACTTTTAGAGTCTTCTAGCCCACTGGCTCACTCGAAAATGGTAACCATAAATACAGAAGAATTAAAATTTATTCTACTATATATATTTATTGATCTCTATTAAATTGTCATTCAGCGTAGTATTACGTCATTAATGAAAATCTATGAGTACATGCAAGAGTTCGTAGTGTATCATGATTGCAACCGTCACTTTTTCCATGTATAAAATATCAAGCAGCAAAATTATCG
>CAKNXH010060223.1:150039-163651 GCA_932178445.1 Andricus quercusramuli
TTTTCTTCAAATTTTCAGGAAAACTTTCCCAAAGTCTAGTGAACAACTTTCTCGCGATAAGTTATTTCAGCTAGAATTTTTTCGATGACCTGCCCACTGGTTGAAGTTGGCAAAACGCGGTTTTCGATCGGATTTAATTTGTTATTAAACAAAAACAAACATATTACATTTTTAAACAAAGTGCGTGGCTTATAGTCATCGAGTATGTATTGAGAATACGCCATATAATTTTTAAGTATTTTTTTCAACAAACGGCCGAATAATTGCGAGTTATGTTTTATAAAACGTCGATTTTCGATCAAAAAATTTTGTAAGTTTTTGTTGTTTATCTTGAGTAATAATTGTCGAATGAAAAAGTTTGATGAGAAAAATTGGTCGGTCGCGTCAATGTGAATATGAATGTATATTTTGTTTTGCGTTTCGGCCACTTTTTTTCATCGATCGATTTTTCCGTGTGGTCAATACTTCTACGCGGTTTCGAGCGCTTAGCGAGTTGTTGCATTCGTCACCTCAATTGTTAAGAGAAGTCTTGAGTTTAAACTCGATTCACCTAATGTTAATGACCCTAAATGAAATTTACAAAAATGTCTTTTTTCTCATGGGAAAATTGTGGTTAATTTCATGGTTCTGGCGCCATCTCTAAACATATTTTTTTTTCAAAAACATAAATAAATTCATTTTTGTGTGAATTCAAATGAATTTCAGGGCGATATACATAATTATTCGAGAAAAAAATGTTGCAATGAATTTTTGGACCACGCTAATATACATGGGGATATGACTCTAAGGAGATGGACGTCACCTTAGAATGGGGTCGCGATGGAGTTTGAATTCTGGAAAAAAAAAACAGATCAAGATTCTGTATGAAACACCGAATACTCCCGTCGTCCTCTTTTATTAAAAAAAGAGGGCAGATAGAAAAAGGTGCAAATGCAAGTAACTTGCAATTTCCGAGACAGAGGAGAACAACGTGGGGGAATACCTCGCTACGTCAAAGAACGCAGTGGCTCTCATGTTTGCATTTTCTTTGCATTCAACGCAACGTCTCAAAACGATGATCGTGTTGCCACAACACGATGCCATCGTTTTCCCGTAACACTCACAGGAGTGTTCTCCCAAAACTTGCGTCGTGTTACGGCAAAACGAAAACTCTCAACACGACGCATCGTGTTGGGAGAAGCGGATTTTTTTCTCAGTGTACGTATTCCCTATATCCCATACCGTCTGCAGCCGAACTTTCATTAGAAGCGTTAGCATTCTCCGGAACATTTGAGGAATTGAAAACTGAGAAGGGAACCACTGCAGCAAACCAAAAACTCAAAGATATTCGATAGCATCGAGAGTGCTGCCCACTATGCGTCAAACCTACCCCTAGAGACCAGTTATTTCGTAGGGGTGGCCAAGTCGATTCTGATTCCTTCGAAGAATCGATTCTTGGCGTCGATTCTTCGATTCTTCGGAATCGATTCTTGGTCTTAGGGTATCGATTCCAGGAATCGATTCTTCGTCGGAATCGCCATCGATTCCGATCACATAGTTAAGAGAAAATAAATTTTCGTTTTCCTAAAGAAAAAAAAACTAATTAATGAAAGTTTATAAATTTTCTTTAAAAAACAAAAACATGAATTGAAATTTATATTTGTTGCATAGGTTTTAATTTTTACAACAAACCTCTCCAAAAAACCTTTGAAATTTTTTATTTACGCGGGCTTTTTGAGAATAGGGGAGTGGGGGAATACTAGAATAGGAATCGAAGAATTGGAATCGAAGAATCGATTCTCACTGAGCGTTACCCATCCCTATTATTTCGTACGCTTGTGTCGTGAGATCTATGAAATTAATAAGGGGCATAATATTCAGGAAAAGAAGCAGCTTTAGAGAAGAAAAACAAAAGGTACGCTGGAATAATATTATCATAATGGGAGCATTTCATTCACACTATCTGTACTAACTGCTGTATGCTTTTTTAGGTTATGTTTACAAAAACGAGTGTTGAAAAGTTTGTCTAATTGGGCGCGCAACTCATTAGGGTAATATAATTCCAACGTACCTTTTGTTTTCTTCTTTAAAGCTGCTTATTTTCATAAATATTATATGCATTTTGTTAATCTCATGGATCACACGACACAAACGTACGAAATAACTCACTGATTCCTCATCAGAATTCTTTCGGTACAGTTAGTGAATTTCAAAGCACATTATTTTCCAGGAATCTTCATGGGAATCTTCATTTTATTCCAGATTTTTGAAAAATTATAATTGCTTTGAAATTCACTAACTGTGACGAATAAAATGTTTTTCTCGTTACTGAAATTTCAATTACATGTTGTTGAAATTTCAACAACGGTGATTGTATAAAACTTCAACCACATGTGTTTGAAAATTCAACCAGATATTTCTAACAGTGCACCTAATGGATTTTCAGCTACTTTCACTCTGTTAAGCCACAGTCGAATCAGCGATGCGCATATCGCGAGATTTCCTTAATTAGCGATTATCCCGAAAGGTCACCCATCCGTGCGCTAAACGCGCAGGTCCGTGCTTAACATTCGAGATCTCGTCGAGTCAAGAGACTCGCACGAGTTGGATCTCGCGCTTCGCGCTCGATTAGGCATTAATTTCGCGCTTCCTGCTCGGACACATTTGCCTGACGCTTTTAACTCGGTTCCTCTAGGTTTTCGCACTTCGTGTGCTCGCTATTGCGCTCTTCGCGGGCCAGTACTCTCTATAAGTAAGCTTCATCGATATGACCTGCTTTTGGTTTAATTATGTTCATTTTACATAAAAAGAAGAACTAATTTACTTAAGGTTCTATCGACCTTAAGAAACACATTCTCATCAAGACACTCACGCTTCGCGCTTGATATTTGGTTGAAAAAGACTATATTTGTATTTGATATGAAATGAAGAAGGCAATTCCTTTACTTCAGCGTATATTTCCGAATTTTTCTAATAACTCATACAATCAGAATGATTTTTTCCAACTATCTGGAAAGGGGCGAAAAAAAGTATCTAAGTCGTTTTTGGAACATATATACGATAAATTTTGAAATAATTATTGAAATGATTTGTGCTTTTGGGTTCAGGGGGTCTCCAAACGTGCACGGAAAAAATAAGTTGTCGAAACTTTACTTGACTAGTCAACCATTCTAGGATAGGCTACTTTTTTTGTAGAATCTCGTATAATTTTGATTAAATAACCGCAGACTTAATCGAAAAAGTGAAAAAAGTCATTGAATTATTCGAACACAATCTAGGAACATCAGTTTTCGAATTTGTATTCAGCAGATTTTGACAAAGTTCTAGACAAGCATTCAATTTTTCATAAAAAGTCCTCCGGATTCCAACGGATTCGAAATACAATAACTCTCTAGCACAGAAACGAATAACTGATTTATAATTTGTCGAAGAATTCGTTGACTGTCTTCTACATATCTATATATTCACAATGTACAGTCACATTGGAAGCTTGTGTTAACACGTAGTGACGCTCAGGTGAAGTGGTGTATGTGTTAGGCTCAAAGACCGAAAACGGCCAGAGACCGAAAAAAATGGCCAAAACGCGTTCTGGCCGTTGCAGAAATGCCAGAACGCGTTGTGGCTGTTTTGAAAACGGCCGAAGACCGAAATAAACGACCAGAACTAGTTTTGGTCGTTTTCAGAGTGACCAGAACGCGTTCTGTCCCTTTTCAAATGACCAAAAACCGTTCTGACTGTTAGTTTTCAAAAGGGCTGACTCAAAACTGTTCTTTGGATTAATCGAACAGTATACGACGCATAGTAGAAAAAAATACTTCTTCGGGACAAAAATCTGCCGACTTCTCGAAACTCGACCGAACAAAGTATTTTTTTAATACTGAGAAAGGATGGTACTTTGATGGATTTATTATTTAACAATAAAAAAGCAAGTTTTTCTATTTGTACTATCTACAAATACCCGCCCCCTTTGTAACGTTAACGTAACAATATAAAATGACCCTCCCCCTACATAAGAATTGAGTTTGAAATCCAAATAAATTCAATTGAATTGCAAATGTATTTGTACCTTTTGGTATTTCAAAACATTCTACATTAATAATAGATTTAATACTTTCACGATGATTCATTATAATAAATTTAAATTTTATAATTTAAAATTTAAAGATTTTTCGGGTGTCAATCGTGTGCGAAACTATGAATGTTGCCGACGTTTCGTGAACATTGCAGTTCACTTCCTCAGGGCTGACCTGAAACTGAAGTTTCAGGTTATGTTGTTCTTATATATGTATTCTTTACGATGCCTGTGATTGGCCAGAGTGCCCCATGGTGGGGACTGGTTGGTCTTGATTGGCCAATCAAGTTTAAAAAAAAAAAAACCCAGGAGGACGGAAAGCCAAATCGGATTGGTATTATATCCATTGTCCCTATTGATGTTATTAGGGTGTTTCAAGATTTCGATTGCTTCTCTATGTTTTCTTGGAAATTTATTGTACGTTTTGGCGATGGCGGTTGTTTTGTCAAATAAAATACTATGTCCTGTTTCGATATGATGCTCAGCTACTGATGATTGTGTGAAATATTTTAGCCTAACTTTACTCTCATGTTCCTTTATACGTAGACATACCGCCCTCTCGGTTTCTCCAAGATATACTTTTCCACACTTTTTTTTTTAAGACTTGATTGGCCAATCAAGTCCAACCAGTCCCCACCATGGGGCGCTCTGGCCAATCACAGGCATAGTAGAGAATACATATATAAGAACAACATAACCTGAAACTTCAGTTTCAGGTCAGCCCTGAAGAAGTGAACTGCAATGTTCACGAAACGTCGGCAACATTCATAGTTTCGCCCACGATTGAAACCCGAAAAATCTTTCAATTTTAAATTCTAAATTTTAAATTTAAATTTATTATAATGAATCGTCGTGAAAGTATTAAATCTATAATAAAGAGCTCTACGGGGAGAGTTTCCTCACTAAAACTAACACTTTTAGTAAGCTCAGGTCTTCTCAAGCTAAACTACTAACATCTTTAGCTTTCTTAAAACGGTGTAGGGACAATAACATCGTCCCAAAATTCTTACAGTTGAAAAACCATTCAGGAATATCTAAATTTAAATCAATTCTACATAAAACAAGTTTGTTTCTCTTGAAAGAAAGGATACAACATACCAAATTTGACTTGCACACTACCTCCAAAAAAAAACTATTAAAACTTCACATTTTTCTATCAAACATTCTCAGATTTGACATTTGGTCCACATTGGACCGCATATCATTTGACCAATCCCAACGGATTAAAGATTTTTGCACTGAGAAACAAAAAATAAAATTTGACAAATTACTTCCAGTAAAGCACGCACCATTAACTAATACAGCAAAAAACATCTCTAACCATCATCTCAGCAATGAAATGATTTCAGCCTTATCTAAAGGACATAATTTTGCAGTCGCTCTCTCCAAAATCCCAAAAGAAGAAATCATCAGTAATTTGGAATCCACAATATACACCCTTCCACCCGAAAAAGCAAATGACATACGACGTAGGACAGCCAACATTTTACGCGAAGCCCAACTTCCCTCCTTAAACTTAACAAAACAAGAAAAAACAGCTATTAAAAAACTCAATCAGAATAAAGGCATCATAATATTACCCGCGGACAAAGGCAACACAACGGTAATAATGAATACAGAAGACTATAACAACAAAATCATGGACCTTCTTACTGACGATACATATAAGCAGCTCAAAAAAGACCCCACAAAAACAATAACCAGAAAAACAAAAAGCCTCCTAAAAGACTCAAATCTTGACAGCGATACAATATCTAAATTAAAACCTACTAATCCTATCTCTCCAAAACTTTACGGACTTCCAAAAATTCACGAACATAACATCCCACTCAGACCGATCGTCAGCGCAATAAATTCTCCAACTTACAACCTAGCACGCTTTCTCGCCAAAAAACTTAAGCCTTTCACAGGAAACTCTATCACACACATCCAAAACTCTTTTGACTTCATCAGAAAAATACAACAGATTCACATTCAACCCCAAGACATCCTAGTAAGTTTCGACGTAGTATCTCTCTTTACAAAAGTACCAATCTCTGACACAATCAATATTATTTAATCCTTTACAAACTTCCCCTCCAATCTCACACCTTTAATAGAACACTGTCTCACTAATACCTATTTCTCTTTCAATAACCAATTCTACGAACAAACCTCAGGAGCAGCAATGGGATCTCCAATCTCACCTGTAATAGCCAACATTTTTGTAGAAAATTTAGAAACTAAAATCTTTAACAAATCCAAGCTTAAAACGGAATTTTGGTGCCGTTACGTTAACGACACTTTTGTCATCTGGAGACATGGACTAGACGAACTAAACAAATTTTTCGATTTCATCAATCAAATACACCCTAATATCCACTTCACTATGGAAATTGAACAAAACGGAAAATTACCTTTCTTGGACGTACTGGTTTATAAAAGATCCGATAGCACATTAGGACATCAAGTTTACAGAAAACCCACGCATACAAACAGATACCGGCATGCCTCCTCCCACCACCACCCATCTCAAAAGCAATCGGTAATCAACTCCCTCGTATACAGAGCTATCTCCATAGATAACTTACAAAAGGAATTACAAAATGTTAAACAAATCCTGATACAAAACGAAAACAAAACAAAACAAAAAACAAACAAATTAATAAAGCAATAAGAAAATACACTCAAGAAAACAAGTCAACACAACCTACTAAAGAAAGAGAGAGAAAAACCACCACCATCCTACCCTACATTCAAGGTATCACGGAACAAATAGGAAGAATTCTCAACAAACACAACATCCAAACTATATTTAAACCACCTGCAAAAATAGGACAACTTCTAAACAACCCTAAAGATAAGAAGGAACCTTTCAGTGATCCGGGAGTATATCAAATCCCTTGTTCTTGTGGTAAAGTCTATATTGGAGAAACCGGGAGGGCGGTAAGTCAACGTGTAAAGGAACATGAGAGTAAAGTTAGGCTAAAACATTTCACACAATCAGCAGTAGCTGAGCATCATATCGAAACAGGACATAGTATTTTATTTGACAAAACAACCGTCATTGCCAAAACGTACAATAAATTTCCAAGAAAACATAGAGAAGCAATCGAAATCTTGAAACACCCTAATAACATAAATAGGGACAATGGATATAATACCAATCCGATTTGGCTTTCCGTCCTCCCGGTTTTTTTTTTTTTTTTAAAGACTTGATTGGCCAATCAAGTCCAACCAGTCCTCACCATGGGGCGCTCTAGCCAATCACAGGCATCGTAGAGAATACATATATAAGAACAACATAACCTGAAACTTCAGTTTCAGGTCAGCCCTGAAGAAGTGAACTGCAATGTTCACGAAACGTCGGCAACATTCATAGTTTCGCACACGATTGAAACCCGAAAAATCTTTAAATTTTAAATTTAAATTGATTACATTCTACATTGATAACAATTTTTTTTCTAAAATATGATACTGTGATGGCAAAAGTAAGCAGCAGTAGCTAGTCTTCACTTATCGTAATTAGACATTAAATTCTCTTATATTTTATTTAAAAACTGAAATTCAAGCAGCTAATCATTGCGAAAGACTTTTGTCCACAAAAAGTGACCAACGTAAAACCTACGTAATATGTGGACTAGGGTAGCTCGAAAACACTTTTTTTCTTTAGAGGGCGACGATCCCCCCCATTTTGTTCCAAATCCGAAAAAAGAAAATGCCTTATTTTTGTTTTTTCGATTTTAATTCCATTTGTTTAAATAATTGAGAATTAATTAAGCAATGACAATAAATATTCCACTAGACCAATATAAATGATTTTAGGTGAAAAAAAGACATGAATACAGTGCCCAAAAGGTCGTTTTTATGGAGAATTGATATTTTTGGTTTTAAGGGTAGTTTTCAGGGACTCATGGCGTTGTGTTAGGGGTGTCAAACCCATATATCCGATACATGAAATTTTTCGCTGAGTAATTCTCTACAAGCCTCTATACTTCCCCGTCACATTTTTTCAAACCCTTAAGAATTATTTTAAAAACTGATAAAAGTGATTTTTCCCCATGCATTTTACATGGTCAACTTCAAGTCAAAGCCGGCAGCAGTTCAAATAAAATAAACGAGAAAACAAAAATTAGGTATTTTTTTCAGATTTGAAACAAAATTTAACTCTAAAGGGCAGTTTCGAGTCCGCCCTTTTAAAAACTACTAATCAGAACGGGTGTAGGGCGTTTGAAAAAGGAAAGAAGGCGTTTCTTTAACGTCTTGCAAATGTAGGAGGTATTATATTGATGAAAAGTGTAAATTTCGGTCCATCTACGTTGAGTGTAATTCTAAATGTCATTCAAATATTTCATGGAAAAAAAATATAATTATTACTTTTACCTCTTTACGATCCAGCCCTTTTGAAAACTGCCAATCAGAACGGGTTTTGGTTGTTTGAAAAAGGACAGAATGCGTTCTGGCATTTTCAAGAATGCCAGAACATGTTCGGCTCGTTCTGAAAACGACCAAAACTAGTTCTGGCCGCTTATTTCGGTCTTTGGCCGTTTTCAAAACAGCCACAACGCGTTCTGGCATTTCTGCGAAGGCCAGAACGCGTTTTGGTCGTTTTTTTCGGTCTTTGGCCGTTTTCGGTCTTTGAGCCTAACATATGTATAAGTCTGAATTGATTCGCGGTCACCGGCAATGAACAAATGAGCGCGGATTTAAATTTGGCTCTTCACTGGGATTTGTGCAAAATATTCAATGTGTTAAGTTAGCCGTGGCGTCTAGTTGTTAGGGATAAGTTGCGTTCGTTAGGTGTTAGGTAGTTCGAATCCCGCCGCGAAATTTGTTTCGATTTTTCATAGGTTCGCTTGTATCTTTAAAAATAAATACAACTTAAGCGTGAGTCTGTGTGAATAACAATATAGTAAATATAGCCGCGAAATATATATTTTTTTAACTTGGCTACACTGTTTTCTAAAAACTCGTTAGGAGTCAGCGAAAGTTTCGTTGACTGGCTTCGAAGCCATCAGTGTATCAGTATCAGTGTTTCAAGAACTCTATTCCTCTGATCTTCACATTTTCATTGAAATTATTTTGTACTTTCGACAACTCTTTCTGCTTTTTAAACGTGTATCAAACAAAGTTTTCTAAGACGATTATTCCAATTTATAATTTACGTTTAGCCCTATCCTAGAGTGGTTGACTCAGTCATTCAAAATTTCAACAACTAATTTTTTCCGTGTGGACATTTGACTGTGAATGTTATTTTTTACACATAAAACAAAAACTACACGTCCCATCAAAAAGTTGTTAATGAAAAATTTGTAGATCTTCTTTTAGTGCACAATTTTTGTCGATTCATCTTTTTTTGTATCTTGCCTAGTTTCACCGTAAAAATAAAATTTTGGATTATTTTTTGTGCAATAAAAATATGAATTTTTTATTTTTGGAGAAAATTCAAAAATTCGTCATGATAATCTTGTAAGGCGTGCAAAAAAACATTTCATGTCTCAATTTTTTTTGTATCGTGCGTTGTTTGGCTGAAAATGTTAATTTTCGTTTCTTTTTTTGGATTTTGAAAATGCTGTAACTCTGGAAATTTTCGTTTAATCAAAGAATGTCACGGAAATAAATTGTTTTAATATTTAAGTATTATGAACAGCCGTGCATACGATTTTCAAATTAAAAAAAAAATGATCTCAAAAATTTTCAAAATGCGCTCACAGTTTGAATTATCATTCAAAATGGCTGGCTAACGAACTTGTTCTTCATTTCAGAACACTTGAACATTATACCAAAGCCTAATCCTATAGGTTAATTCCTTTGAAAGTTATCGTGCTAACAGACTAAAATCTACACACAGACTGAATGACTAACAGACTGACAGACAGACATTTTGTAAAAACCTGTTTTCTGGGTTCAGCCGTATTACAGCTGCCGATGGTTTGACCTTTAATTTTAAAAAGTTTTACGCACAAATATGAAGTAAGTATTGAGCGCAAAGCGCATGATCCAACAGCCACGCGCTAAAACTCGCGAAAGAAGTGAGCTGCGCACGATGAGAATGTGCCCAGGCAGCGGACATATTTTTAAAATTTCTGGCATGTTTCCCAGATCATGTTAGTTAATAATATTCTGAAATAGTCACAGGAAATAGATATCCTTTTTTATTATATTAACCATTGTCTCTGTATTCGACCCCCAAATCTCATTCTCCAGCAAAAATAAAATCTCTGAGGCGAATTGCGGCGATTAACATTTTTTAATTCAAATTAATAAAAATGGCCTGTATCGAGATTCGAACCAGAGATACCAAGTGTATAAGTCCAGAGGGCGACCACTGCGCTACGGGAGTCATTGATACAAAATTTACGAAGGATCCTTCATAGCAGAGTCAGTGTAGGGTTGTGGGGGCTCCTAGCGAATGTTTCTCAATTCGTGTCAATTACTTTTTTTTACTGGATCCTCTTGCATCTAATAATCATGCTATCCTGTACTAAAGGGAGCTAAAAAGGTATCACATGTTTTTAAATAGCAAAGTTATAAATATATTTGATAAAACTTTATATTTCTTACACTCATCTGAAATATACAAAAATAATATAGCATAGCTACGTAGCAATAAAATGCGAAATAATGTAATCGGACTGATTGCTAATGCACCATTTCTTCTGCTTCCGTTTTTTCTCTTCTTCTAAAGTCATATGTATAAAGTGAATATCACAACCAAGCGTCTCATTTCTTTGATACGTGTTAATTATAAATTCAAAATTTATGACGCCAACACGGTGCTTCCAAGGTAGAAATACTTTGCATGTTGTGTTTTGCGCGAAAAATGATCATAATTATTATTCCTTCTGATATAACAATCAAAAATCAGTTTGACTTCCAGATTATTCTGTTACATCAGTTTGAACTAAATACTAATCAGAGGTTCTTAATTTAAAATAATTTTTTTCTTTACATATACATGCCAAACCCTTGCTTTGCCACCGTTGAGAGACATCTAAAATGGTCGATTCCGCATCGTACACGAAAGTGATGAGCAAAATGTCAACATTGTTGAGCAAAATGCTTTCACCGGAGAGAATAATGGTCTCCATGGTCACCAAAACATTTTGCTCGCCACTTTTACTACTAGTGCCATCTAGCGCCGTAAACGGTTACCATATTAACATCGCATTGGGTCAGTGAGGTCACATTTGATATCTGTAAACGGTAGGCAAGCTCAGGTTTTGCAATGTAATTTCTGAAAGAAAATAGTATTCGATACACAATGTGGTTGAAGTTTCGTTCGAATGAAGAACAAGCTAGGGGAAACCTCCCTACAGTGGATGGTGCAACCTACAGTGGATAATCATTGATTAAAAATACTAGTCTATATAAAATAATTTATTTAAATAATTGAATAGTTAAGACAATATACGTGATAATAAATAAAAATTAATAATAATTATTTTTCTTTTATTCGTGCTCTCAATTAATGATTATCCATTGTAGGTTGCATTATCCACTGTAGGGAGGTTTCCCCTATATTTTTCTTTCTAAATCTTCGTTTTTATATGATGATTTTATTATACACCGCAAATAGTCTATTAAAATACAAAAATTAGATTTATAAAAAAATCAGAAGCATAGCAAAAATAACAATTTAAATTATCAAATCAAGGAGGTTACGTTGCAACATAGCGAATTGTTTTATGCTTCCCAATTAAAAACTTATACCACAATTGCACAAGAATATTCGCAATTAAAAATTACTACTAAAGCTTTAATGGAAAGCTCCTTCTAAAAGTTTGAGCGGAAGAAACTGAATAAAATTAAATACTACGAAGAGTTTCCCAGGCGGAAATATTATATATAGTTTATATAAAGTGTGAAGTGGTATATATAATATTCATATTTTTTATATAAAAAGTGTATAAAACAAATGAATATTATATATAATACTTCACATTATATCTTAACTATATATAATATTTCCGCCTGGGTTACGAAGCAGCATAAAAAAACTCTTTTGCTTCGCATTTCACAACATAGACCACATACCCGCATAAATATTCTTAGTCTAGAATTACTTCTAAGGCTCTAGTAGAAAACTCCTTTCCATATTTTGAGCGGAATGGCCTGAAAAAAATTAAATATTAGGAAGAGGTTAACAAGCAGCGTAGAAAAACTCTTTTGCTTCTCATTTGAAAAGATAGATCACAATCGCACATGAATATTCTTAGCCCAGGATAACCAAATAAGATCTAATAAAAAGCTCATTTCCAAATTTTGAGCGGTAGAACATAAAAAAAATTAAGTACTACGAAGAGGTGAGCAAGTAGCATAGAAAAACTTTTTTGCTTCTGATTTGAAAGCATATACCACATTCGCACATGAATATTCTTAGCACAAGATAGCCAAAGAAGCTCTAATAAAAACAACATTTCAAAATGTTGAGTGGGAGTACTTGAAAAATAATAAGTACTTCAAAGAGTTGAAGAAGCAGAGTAGAAAAACTCTTTTGCTTCTCATTCGAAAACATGGACCACATTCGCACATGAATATTCAGAAACCTAGAATTACTTCCAATGCTCCAATAAGAAGCTCCTTCCCAAATTGTCGCGGGAAGGCCTGAAAAAATAAATACTGCGAAGAGGTTAATAAGGAGCGTAGAAAAACTCTTGTGCTTTTTACTTGAAAACATAGACCACATTCGCACGCGAATATCTTTAGCCCAGGATAGCCAAAAAAGTATCCAATAAACAGATCATTTCAAAAATTTGAGGGATAGGACCTGAAAAAATTAAATACTACGAAGAGGTTAACAAGCAGCATAAAAATAACCCTCTTTTGCTTCTCATTTGAAAACATAGACCACATTCCTACATGAATATTTTTAGCTCAGGATTACTAAGTTAATAAATCAGTCCCTGAATATTATTTTCACAATTCAAATATAGGGTACCTCATTTTAACAATATTTACTCTACTTAACCAATCACTCTAATTTCAGAAGAGACTTATTTGTGTTTGAATTCTTCGCAGTATTGCATTTTTTTCAGGTTCTTCCGATCAAAATTTAGAAATGAGCTTTTTATTAGAGCTTTTTTAGTTATTCCGGGTTAAGAATATTCATGTGCGAATGTGGTCTATGTGTTTTTAATGCGATGAAAAATAGTTTTTTTACGCTGTTTCGTATAACCTCTTCGTAGTTTTTAATTTTTTTCAGGTCCTTCCGCTCAAAATTTTAGAAGGAGCCTTTTATTATAGCTTTAGTAATAATTCTTGGGTGCGAGTATTTATGTGCGAATGTGGCCTGAGCTTTGTAGGCCTGTAAAATGATAATTCCAGGAGAATCACTTATATATTCATTCATTTATATGAGCGGAATGATGTCAATTGAATTGCAATGTCAGTTTGCAAATGAATGTAATAAAATAAATAGAATTTAATTGTAAATTTTCAATTCAATGCAAATTTTTAGAGTATTATTATTGTTTTCTATATGACTTATACCTCCTTCAAAGTTTTCCTTATTTTATCATCCCACAGTATTTTATTATTTATTATTAGATTGGGTTAGGGCCTTAGCAGCCCCTGACGCTT
>CAKNXH010060223.1:168651-230991 GCA_932178445.1 Andricus quercusramuli
TCCGAGGCTATATTATATAATTTTTTCAGCCATTTAAAAATCAGCCGAAAAAAATTTCACCAGCTCTTGGACTATATCAGATGGAGAGTAAATTTCAATACTAAATTTTAATATTGATTAGGCCAGGATAATAATCTATAGGCAATATTGTCGCCAGGATTTTTTCCTTCAATTTTGATTCCCTTTCTGCTATTTATTTAATAAAAAGTCATGATAAATCGAATACGCACCAAAAAGCAATATCCTGAACCTCTTTAAGAGAGTTTTCCAAATTTTTTAACTAGCATTATTTTTTCCTGCAGAGACAATTGTGCTGAAGAATTAATTAAACTCTTTTGATAAATCATATTTTCAATTTAATAGACACAAGAATTTTTTGAAACCTCAAAAGCTATTACGTAAAAATTACAAAACTACAGAGAATGTTATTTTGCATACAAATAGTTGACTGATCCTAAAATTAAAGATATTGCTAATCAACATAAAGTTTTATTTATGCTTACTTTTCTTCACGTCATTAAGAGTAACACTATATGTACAATTAGAGTTAATTTTGTGAATGATAATAACGCTATTCATCAAGTGAGAACTTCCATATTCAGCACTAGCTTATTATGGATTTTACTTTACATTCCGAAAACATTATTGCAACAACGTTTGCGAATGATGCTTTACAAAATAAGTTCTTTATAAGGATTCATAATCTAGTAATTAGCGCTCGCAGATTGTAAAATATTAAACTAAACACATTTATAAAACAAACTATGCTAATTGTCCCTGAATCTTATCAAAATTTATATCACATCGAAATTAAACAGACGATACCTTTTTCTTCAATAAATAATACGCAAGTATAAAAAGTATAATTGTGTGAAATATTAATATCAGTACATCCATAGTAAAATTATCATGTTTAAGCTGCACTTCAGTAAGGAATATCTGCGGAGTTCGGAAATGACAATATATGGTATCTGATGGACAGTCAAGCTTTTCACGTTTGTATCCATAAATTGCGTGAAGAATCCCTTCAGTAACATACCTTGTGAACATAATGTTACTGAAGTAAGACACATAACGAGACATGTGATTATAATATATAAAGTACCCACAAAAAGCTACCTGTGACACGCCAACTACAATACATCCAAAAACTCCAGCAACTGGCTCAAAATAAATTCCTAGCATAAGACCAATACCTTCTCCTATGAAGCTGAACAGGATCATCATAGTTTCAAACATCACGTACCTCTGCAACTCCAGTGGCTGACTGCTCAATAAATAAACAATAGTTGTGAATGTAATAACGAAGAATGATTGAAAAATGAGACCAGTCACAATGAAAGTTACATAGTGAGTCCTAATTTTGTACCAGTCGTTCAAGTGTTCTTTTCTGAGTATTAAAAGTTCAAAAGGAAATTTTAATACAGCTGGTAGCAAGCTACAATAAAACACAATTATTCCCAATAAAACAAGCATACCCAGATTAGTTTGGAACTTATTCGCATTAAACCCACAATCATAATATGTCATTCCCATGAGGAATCCTAATCCAACATAAATTATAAGTTTCACAACAGTAGTCTGCCAGTCTTTGTAAAATCGTAACAAACATCGATTTAGAAGAACTCGCGCATTATTAAATTCTGAAGGAGAATTCATTGTAGCCGTAATTTCCTGTTTTTCATGTTTCTCCACATCAAGCTTCTTATACATCTTCCTCCAGGAATCGTTGTGTACATCAGCTAGCCTTTTATTAAAATTTCCATACTCATTGCACATCACCTCCATCACATAGTCTGCTGGGTTGTGATATTTTGGACAAGTAAGTCCAACTCTGCTCAGATAAGTAACTATGTTCACAGGATCACCGTGATATACACAACGACCTTCTGCAACTAGATAAACTTGGTCAAACATTTCAAAAATAGGAGAGCTGGGTTGATGAATAGTGCAGATTATAGTTCTACAGTTTCGTGCTAGATTTTTCATAACAGTTGCACATTGCATTGCTGCTGTAGAATCCAATCCTGTGGTTGGTTCGTCAAGAAACATAACTAGAGGATTATTTACCATCTCCAGAGCAATGCTCAGTCTTTTCCTTTCACCTCCACTTAACATTGAACAACGCGTATCCTTCGTTCTGATCAAATCTAGAGAACTTAGCACATCATCTATTACTTTTTCTTTAGTATCGCGACTCAAATTCTTCCCTAGTTTCAGTTCTGCTGCTATTGAGATTGTTTCCTGGACTGTGAAGAAGGGGAAGAGAGCGTCATCTTGTTGAATATAGCGAGAATACTTCTTGAATGCTTTCCAATTTAACTCGCTCCTTTCGCTCTGATAAGCTACCTTACCAGTAAAGTCTTTTTGAAAACCTGTTAAAATGTTTAGCAAAGTTGTTTTACCGGCTCCCGACGGTCCCATTATGGCTGTCAATTCTCCAGACTTGAAGGAACCACTGACTTCTTCGAGGATGCATTTTTTTCGACCACGGAAATCTTGTTTGAGGGAGCAACTTACTTTTTGAAAGTTGATGTCTATAGCTAGAGCACTTATTATCTCATCTGGATGCATATTTCTACGACGATTTTTTTTATAGCTGTATCTGAAAATATAAAAACTTTTAGGAAAACACACCAAATTTTACAAAAATGATATAAAAGAAAATAATGATATTATTTTAAAACATAAGATTTTAGAGTTCATTTTTTCATTTTTCATTCAGAGGGAAAAAGCGGAAGCCCTGGTAACAGTTGCCTCTAAAATTTGGAACGGCAACAAACAAAAAACTGTATATTCAAACGTGAAACTATATTCTTTTTTACGAACATTATACTCAAAATAAATTTTCGCATACATAGGTTACAACTATGTAAAAGTAGGTCACGTTTAAGAGTAGGTCCTTTGAATTAATTGGAACATTAAAAAAAAATGATTTTTAAAAATTTGACCAGAATATTTGGCACAATATTCAACACAATTAAAAGAAATTTTGTCAAAATATAAAAAGGAATAAATGAGAGAGATAAGAAAAACTGATTGTGAGTGTTGCAACCAACGACATGATTTTTATAATAAAATGTTAAACAACTTACTGCACTATTCATCGTTAAAATGGTTTCATTTCCCAAATCGAAATCTAAGCCCTACTTTGAACCTGTAACTCCGACTTTAGTAGGCGCTGGGGGCAGTAAAGTAGGTTCTAAATAATTGGCGATTTTAATGCAATTTAGACCCCACTTCGACGCTTGACATTTCCGACATCGGTCGTTTTTCTACGTTTAGCGTCAAAGTAGGGTCTTTATTTAATGCACAATAGATCCTCTTTTGAGCCTGCAAGTCCTACTTGTAATATTTGTAGCATCAAAGCAGGTTCTTCTTTATATTCTTACACCAATATCGATGAACAAAAATAACCATTTATATTTTTGTTGTTATGGTTTTGACCAGATAAATTGTATTAAATAATTTGATGTTGATAGTTTTTTTTACTACTGGTCTAAAATCAATATTTTTAATATTGATTTATTTCTAAATTGTGAAAAAATTTCTCTTAGGCTCAGCTGGGATCCGAACACAGCTCCTCCAGATTGCCGGTCTGGTGCTCACCCTACTGAGAGACGAGAGAAATTTCTTCACAATCCCTACGAGTTGAATTCCGACGTCATTCCTTAACTTGTGAGATTTATTTTTCAACATTCGAATGTTTTATATTTTTGATGTTACGGTTTTGACTAGATAAATTGTATTAAATAATTTGATGTTGATAGTTTTTTTGTCTACTGGTCTAAAATAAATATTTTGAATATTCGGATCCCAGCTGAGCTTGAGAGCAATTTTTTCACAATTTAGAAATAAATAAATATTCAAAATATTGATTTTAGAGCAGTTGTCAAAAAAACTATCAACATCAAATTATTTAATACAATTTATCTGGTCAAAAACATAATATCAAAAATATAAAACATTCGAATGTTGAAAAATAAATCTTACATGCAAGTTAAGGAATGATGTCGGAGTTCAACTTGTAGGTATTATGAAGAAATTTATCTCGTCTCATCTATGATATAAATATCAAGGATATTCGCAAATACTTCATTAGCTATATTGTTCATAATATTCTAATCATGTCGCTAACGCATAGTTCATTGAAAAATCCGCAAGCACCACGTATCTAATCCGAGTTCGCGCGCACGCACCGTGTTTATTTTTAAGTACCCAACGCCCTAACAGGGATGGAAAGTTACTTGTTTCTTTTAACTAATTACCCTCATGAGACCCTCACTTCGATCAATCGCAACTCGTTCAAAAAAAAATCGTTGAAAATTCTGGCCAGGTAAACATGAAAGCTTAAGGGCATGTGATACTCCGGCCTGTGGTAAATCAGGTTCAGTTCCTCCGGGTTTTTGACCACAAAAATTGAAAAATTTCAAAACTGAATTCGGAGATGCTATACAATAGTATAACGGACGTCCCCGAAATCTTTTTTGAGGGATTATAACAAAAAAAAATTATTTTGCTAAATATGTACAAATTTTTTGTTTGTGCACGATGCTGTCAGTACACATACCCTCAAAATACACACACATGAATAAAATTTAGCAAAATTAAATTTTTTCAAGTTATTCTACAAAAGAAGAGTTCGGGGACGTCCGTTAGCATGTTCGCTATCATTTCCCAAATTTTTATGGCAAAATCTTTATTATTGTAGGAAAAAAGCCGGAGGAACCTAACACTGCTAAAATCGATAATTTTCTAAGTATCTCATGCCCTTAAGGTCTCCCGAATTGAAAGATATGAAAGATATAGCTATTTCACGACAGCGCTGATTAAAACGTGCCAAAAAACAAGTTTTTGGAGGCACGTTTTTTAAGCCTTGACTTTCGAGGTTTCCCAAAGCGAGCTGGACATCTTGAAAAATCTGAAAGAATTCACAGACGCTCCTTAAGGTGTCCAAAATGCAACGCAGATTTTCAAATTTTGAAATATTAAATTGTTCACTAATTAATTATTTTCTAATTAATTAATTAATTAGACCGTTCTCCACAAACACATCATCTCGGAAAGAAATAATGATAGGAAGTAGCATTATGGCTTAAGATGTGCAGTTTTCAAAGTACGCGAAATAAACCTTTACGCATAGGTATTTCGGGGTTTATTGAGAGTAGGCCCCGTATGACAGGTGCTAGAAAAAAGTATCGGTTTCACAACAATTAGGGACCTCAGAAGGAAGGGGTACCGATGCGACGTCCCTGCTTTTTTCCCTCCCAGCTATTGACCTGTGGGTGAGAAGGTATCCGCTTCCTTCTGAGGTCCCTACTGTTCTGAAATGGATACTTTTTTCTAACACTTTTTATACGGTGGCTACTCTCATTATTCCGAAATATTCGTGAAGGTTTATTCCGCGAAATATTGATTTAATTTCATTTTTTCAAATTGCAACTCAATCGTGTTACAATACTGCACATCCTAAGCCATAAAACAACTTCATATCATTTTTTACAAGATTATATGTTTGTGAAAAACAATATATAATTAGTAAACAATTTCATATTTCAAATTTGGGAAAACTGCGTGTTGCATTCTAGACACCTTACGGAGCGTCTGTGAATTTTTTAAGATTTTTCAAGTCGTCAAGCTCGTTTTATAATACATATGAAAAAATGCTGTAAAGTTTATTTTCGAAAGTTTGAACCATTAGGTTTTTCAATTATAATAATAATAGTAAAATAATAAATAAATACATATAACTAATATATAATATTATTATATTATATATAATATAAGTAATATATAATATTATTATATTATATATATAATATATATAATATAATAATAAATATATAAATAAACAAAATAATAAAGTGAACAATTAGGAAAGTTTCGTACCATTAACCATTGTGAAGTTATAGCGTTGAAAACAACCGATTGAAATAAAACTTTTATTTGTGAAGAAATTTAAAAATTAGCCTTTTTGGACAACTATGTGTGCAATATTCCATACATAGTTGTCAAAAAGGTCTGTTTTAAAAATTTGTACATAGACAAAAGTTTCAAAAGTTTTCCGGTTTAGTAGGTTCAGAGATCTACAGGCAAATATGTCAATTTTAATTCAAATTTGATTGATTATAACGCTATATAGCTTGGAAACGGTTAATTCTAAAAAAGTGTGCATGGCAAAAAGTTTTGCCTTGGTTCAGACTTTCTTAAACATATTTTACAGATTTTTTTCATAAATACTGTCTTTATTTGGAAACACTTGTTCAAACAATTAAAGACCAACTTTTCGGGAAAATACCCTAGACCTATATATTCCCTATATATACCCCCTAGACCTCTCAGTGCACAGAAAAAAAAAAGTCTTAATACAATACCAAATATGGGCTTGTTTTAAGGTGTAACAAAAAGAAGACAGCATTTGCTAAAAACTAGAATAGGATTAAGGCTTTAAAAGAAAGCGATTGAGAACCTAAAGTTGAGACGTTGCATGGGCTGAAAAGTAGTCGCAAGCCAGAATGTGGGCTTGAATGTAACTGCTATACTGTCTAAAACTAGCCGTAAGCCAAAACGTGGGCTTGAAGAAAGCGTTATCGCATACTAAAATATAGAAGGACTAAAGCAATAATAAATATATATATATATATAATTTTGTTTCTTATCATGAGACTATAAAAAAATTTACATTTAATACTGAAACATACGAAACTCTTGTTTCATTTGCTGTGAAATAACCTAATTGCGATCCAATCATAATGTAAAGAGTTGTATAGGTTATAGGTGTCGAGACGAGAACCCCGACTATATGACTGTGCGGTGAATAACATTAACAAGAGTATATGATGAGATGTACTAACCTCGACTATGGTTGAGAATATGTTAAATTAGGTTTAATAAATATAGCAGGTTAAATAAGATATAATTTCACTTAATAAAAACTTATAATTGACGCATTTCGCATGCTTGGCGTGGCGTCTATTTTCCTGCTCCTGTCACAACTGCGAGAAGACGTTAGATTTTTGAATCTCGCTTCTAGAGGGCTAAACGGTAGCCTCAATATCGTCTTCTTTTTAACTGCGAAGATCTTGCTGTCTTAATAAGTCTAGTGGGGCTTGTTTCAAGATGAATATTTGCAAAGAAGCCATATCAATGGATTAATTTTAGTTTCAAGCCGATAAGGCCTTCTTTTAAAACGATATTCATGCTCTCATTTAGTATTGGGCTTAATTTAAGGCAAAAATAAAAACAAGACCAACCCAACTTTAAGACTTTTTTTTTCTGTGTGCATACGGAAGTGCTGTGGCGCCTGGATTAATACCGACCATAAGGGCCCTTTTCATGCGTACGTTTTCATTCTTCTTCTAATGGCTTAAAAGAAGACGACAGTTATTTTTCCACTTGTTTCTACTATAGCACAGTGCAATCTATTACATATGATTGAAAAATGTGAACCTTGACATTACAATTTTTTAAATTGCAATTTACATTAAAACAATTCATTATTAATTTGGTTTGAGATGAAACAAAATAGCTTATTTACAGAAATTAAATTAATTAATTAATTAAACTCTTTTATGGCTAATTGATCAATCCAAGACGTTAATAAGAGAAAAATGTCAGGCGTGGGAGGGGGTATTTGCGGGTGCACACTCGGAGAAGTGTATGTAAGTGTATATTACGTAAATGTGTATTAGGTATATGTTTCAAGAATTTCAGAGGGGGGTGTGGGGATCAAATCCTGTTGATCTCCTACATGGCTACCTACGGCTTTGGATCAATCAATCGCGCGCTCAGCAGTTCAGCACGCGACATGCTTTATTTCCGTACTGAATTTAAGTGAACTTTATTCTTGATAAAATATTAAATAAAAGGTTTTGGTTAAAAATATTGTTGTTATAATATGTTAAAGTAACAGTTTTGTTTGAATTTATTTTCAATCTGAAAAGTTTTATAATTAGTCAGAGAAGAACATTTTTCCGGTGATTTTCTTGAGTATCGTGTTGCTAGTAATTGACTTCTTGAATAATAAAAAAGTGTTGTTGTTTGAGAAACATTGAGAAAATTTTCATAAGTATAACCTGATATAAAGATTTTCTGTGAAATATATGTAGTAAAAATTTAGTTCATTTGAACTTAAATTATAGATTTTTCCTTCATTGGGACTTCAACTTTTTTTTATCGCATTCCTGGCGAAAGATGCGAATAGCGATTCATTCCGAACTAATCTGAACTAATCCGAATCATTCCGAAATTTGTATCCGAACCAATCCAATTTATCCGGAGCAAGTTTTTAATCTGTCTCAATCCTTTTAAATCAGTTCTCCAACTAAACATTCAATCCCAATGAATCCAAGGCTCATTCGAACTGCCTTTTTAATCCCTTTAAAGCCGTGAGTCAACATCAACTTCAATCCGAACCCAATCCAAACCAGTTTTCAATCCTTGCGGCTTGCATCCAATCCGAATGAATCTGAGTCGACTTACATTCGTTAGTTAATTGAAAGGCGGGCTGAGAGTCCAAAAACGGCCTAATAGTGCGTCGTCAAAAAAAAAAACATTGAGTTTTTTAGGACACCCTAATTTACATCCTGTACGTATAACCCAGAATAGCTTTCGCCTGTCGTCAACCCTGGGTTTATTCCTAGTATTCACGGTGCTTCGTCTGAATCCAGCTCTAGACGTCCATCCCGATGCAGCAAGACGCTTTTCGCCAGCTGTCCGCTTTTTCGTTTCCTTTAATCTCTGTTTGACCAGGAACCCATATGAGGGTCACATTGTTCTTTTCTGCCAGTTGGTTTAATGCCTTCTTGCATTCCCAAACCAGCTCTGATTTTATGTCTGGTTTTCCAACTGCAGTTAATGACGCTTGGCTGTCAGAGCACAATGCAATCTGCCTACCAGCCGCGTTTTCTTCCACGTGGGCTTTCCACCATTCTGCTCCTTTCCTAGAATTGTACTTATAGGGTTATTTTTCTCATATGATGTAATCAGAGCTACTCGCAGAAAATTCACGGCGTGCTCTAACTCATCTATGGTACCATAGTTTGTGTCATGTTCTACAAGCCTGCATTTGAGTTCCTCTTTATGTGAGTCCCAAAGTGTATTCCTGGGGTTTCTAATCTTCGAAACCGCTGGCTCTGCTAGGGCTATCTGGAATAAGATGTACTAGTGGTCCTCCTGTTTTTAATCTGAAATGTGAGAGTATCAACTCAATTGAGCATCTCCAGCTCAGTACCCGCAGGGTATTCAATTAAATCTCTTCCTCTGCCGTTGATGTCTGTGCTACCCCACACTGTATCGTGGGTGTTTGCATCACAGCCCAAGAGCAGGGGAATCTTATTCTCCTAACAGTGCTGAATTAGAGCCTCAACCTCTCTGAGTCTCACCTTAATACCGGTGAGGTACCTGAAGCAAAGCTTAGGAATCAAAATCGTATCCATACCCATGACCCCTATGCTTGCCCTTTGTACTTTTTCACGTGGTCCCTTAAATATGAAGCCGCACCTTCCTAAGCCACTAATCTTTTCCCTTTATACCCAGGGTTCCTAAATGAGGGCAATGTCTGTCTACACCACTGTCGATTGCCTGGTTAGAACCGCCGAGGCGTCTTTGCTGAGGTGCAAATTTATCTGCATCGTTGAGATTCCCGTCTCAGCCATCAGTAGTCTAATTCGGGACGTCTCTTGGAGTCCTTCGTCCTCTTGCCCGTAAGCCGAGTAGGAATAGTGGCTCCAGATGATGCTGCGATACCTAAGGCCCTTTGTGAGGAGCCTTGGCTATTTTTGGAGAGCTGCGATGTGCGGGCTTTCAATTTCTGGGCATTGCTACGGATTTTATTGTTTACAGAGAGCCCAGTAATCTTTTCTTTAACCACGACAACTTGGTTATTGTAAACAAGTGTAATGATCTCCACCGTTTCTGGTAGGATGACTTCTGAGGAGACGTCCCCCTTTGGCAGTGGGCTAAATGAGGACCCCTGGTCGGATCCCACATTATTTTATCGGTTGTTTTGTTTCTGTAGGCCATTTTGGTCTCAATAACATCCCCTAAAGAGCCCCACTTGCAGGGCGTGGTTCTGCATGCTAACGGGTTCGACCTGGCATCTAAAAGTCTTCGTTAAGACATCACCTTTGTGACTCTGATGTGTTTGCTTCGACTAAGGGGGGTTCGTCTGCATGTTCAAGTATTTGGAAACCCTAGTGCCATTCAGCCCTTAAGACGGCGATCACATCATGGATTAGGAGCATGAAAACTCGCGCCCTCCATAATTCAGGGGGCTTTGCTATTACACCCTGAAATGATCGCTCCTCAGTTTAGGGCACGTAATCCCTAGGGAGAGCTACTCGACTTGGGTTTCAGGAGAAAATCTTTGAGAAAATTTAAAAAATCTGTTTTTACCAACCAGAATACAGTTTAGAAACATTTACAATAGAAAGAACTGCTCACGGACGATAAAATAAAAGCATTAAATCGTATATTAAAACTTAATAACAATTTTAACAATTAAAAATAAAACTGGCATTCATTTGACATGTAGCCACAAGTTTTGCTTCATTGGTATAAATATTTGATTTTCATATCACCCTTTAAAAATTTCTTACACATGTATCACCCTTTCTCCCCTACCTTTCTTTATTTCCAATTTTTTTTGTGATTTTGTGTGTTTTGTTTACTTCTCAGGGTGAAGTCCCATAGGAGCATCGAACTGGGCACAAAACGCGATACGTCAAATCGTTAGACATGTCAGCAGTGAAAGTGTTTCTATGGATTACTAGGAGAATATAATTGGCTGAAATATCTAGTGATTCGACGTTTTGCATTTTGCGCCAAGTTTGACGCTGACATAGGACGCCACCCTAATGCTAATGAATAAATTCCGATGGCAAACCAGTGCTGCCTAGGGGACGTAGGAGTAACATTTTCCTTTCGCCACTTTGCCTATATGGAAGGGGGTATACCGTACGCCACGTTACGCGACACACCGAGAAAAGCTATATAAAATTAAATAATCCACCCTTAAAAATAAAATAGTTCCTTCGAAATTCAACAACCTAATTGTTAGCTTGTCACAGGTGATGAGAATGAGTGTCTTAGAAGAAACCACCTAAGTCGACTTAGGTTATTTTATCTAGAAAACGGATCAATTGACATTCAGAATTCTGGACGAATAGTCATTCCAAGATGGGTGGACTACTCGTCTAGAATTCTGGACGACTAGAAGCATCAGTTTTGACGTATCCCTCACCTTTTTCGATCAATTCCAAAATGTTGATATTTGACAAATTGGATACTGGGTTAGTTTAGAGAGGTCGAGGGCCAGCCCCTTCAGAAAACCCTTGAAATTTATCAGTTTTCACGTATCATCAGCCATGCAAATTCACTTCGGCGTTAGATCGAATTTTAGCCCGCTGTACTATGCACGGGTTTTACTGCTATTTTCTTCGTGTTCTACAAAAATGATCTGGTGGAAATATAGGACGTGTCGCATAAGGTGGGATGGAGTCAGGTTTGCACGTAGCAACTTTGCACTCGGTGGCCAGACGGACAACTGTGCTCGTCGTTGGTCAGGCGGACAACTGTGCACGTGCCAACTGTGCACGTGCCATCTGTGCACGTTGAAATTTCGACGTGCACGGTTGTACAAGTACCATCTGTGCACTGCACAGTTGTCCAAGTGACAACTGCGCACGTCGAAATTTAGACGTGCACAGTTGTCCAAGTACCATCTGTGCACGTGCACAGTTGTCCAAGTAACAACTGTACACGTCGAAATTTCGGCACAGGTGGGCGCCTGTGGACTTGGACGTGCACAGTTGTCCGTCACCCGCATAAGGTCTACCACGTGACTGACAAAAAGAATATTGCGAAAACAGTAGAAACAAATTTTGAGGTGTCACAAAAAAAACAAAAATCTATCAAATCAGAAAGGTGCACTAGTGATGCGGATAAATCAAATACGATACAATACAATTAGTTTTCACGTATCTCTAACCTATTTCGAAAAACTTTGAAATTTAAAAAAAAAATTGATAGGGAGTGTTCGCTAGGGTGGCTCAAAAATACTTTTTTAAAAAAAAAAGAGCAACGTCCCCCCATTTTTTTCCAACTCCGAAAAAAGAAAATCCCTAGTTTCTGTTTTTTTGATTTTAACTGCGGCCGGTTTTGAGTTGAAGTTTCTCATGTAAAATGCATGGGGAAGAATTACTTGTTTCAGTTTTTGAAATAATTTTTTACGGTTTGAAAAAATGTGTCGTGAAAGCATGGAGGTTTGTAGAGAATCATCCAATGCAGAATTTCATGTATCGGACATATGGGTTTGACACCCCTAACACATCCCTACGAGTCCCTGAAAACTACCCTTAAACCCAAAAATATAAATTCTCCATAAAAAGGACATTGCTCAGTTAATTTTCAATTATTTTACCTTCATCCGTTCGCGTGGACGGTCAAGTGACCGTCATTTTAGAATTTCGAATGTCGCGCTCACCAGTGAGTTTTGGGTGAGGTGGGAGGGCGTGTATTCTTCAGTTACGCTTGCGAGCAATTATTCGGGCACAAGTTAGATTGACCCAGCCCCCTCATCCCCCTCAGTACAGTTGCAAACTCGGAGACGCAAGGTCGGGCGGTCTGGTGATAGCAGGTGATAGTCGTGCGAACGCCGACGGGAATTTTTTTCGTCACATTGCCGGTATGTAAACAGTCGTACAAACGCCGAAAGGAATTTTTTTCGTCACATTGGAGGTCTGGTGACTCTCCTGCGAACGCCGAGGTGAATTTTTTGTTGTCACATTGGTGGTCGACTGACAGTCGTATGAATGCCGATGGGAATTTTTGTCGTGTTGTCTTAATAAAGGATTTTGCTTAAAAAGGTGTTTGCCGAGTTGTATCAAAGTTTCTTTGCTTTCATGGGACGAAAAGTAGAGAAAACAGCATGATAATCATGAACAAACGTGGACGGTCAACCGACCGTCCGCGCGATGGCCTGTGTGACTCAAGTTGGCGCGAACGCATGAAGGTTAAACAAATGGAATTTGTTTGAATATTTTTTTTTTTTCGAAAATTCTTATTTTCCCTAAAAATTATTAATATTAGTCTCGTGGCATATTTATTAACTATAATTTATTATTTTTTAATTATTGAAACATATGGAGTTTGTTTAAATAATGTTCTTTTGAAATTGGTTTTATTAAAGTTCATTATTATATCTTCAGTGGTATGTTTATCAATATTTGTTAATTAATTTGCAAAGTTTTAAACAGATTTCATTTGTTTGAATAATTTCTCTTAAACCTTTGTTTTTTTTTAAGAAATAAGGGTTTCTTGTCTAAAAATTCGTCGAACTAGCAGTTTATTATCTTTAATAACATAGATTTATTAAAAAATATTTTCCGATTCTATAAAATAGTACATTGTGTATCGAGGGCGTAAAGAAGGCTATTTCGACGAGTGTGTACTTGTCGCCCGAGCGAAGCGAGGGTGACAATCACACGAGGCAAAATAGCCGTACGCCCTTGATACACAATATACTTTTTGTCCTACACTCCTTGAAAACAAGCATGTGAAGTAGGATGATATAGATTATAGAATGATATATGTGATAGAGAATTAGTTATTGATAATGTATATTTTTATTATAATACTTTAACTTCCAACTAATTGTTTGATTTTTTTTTAACCAAGAAATAAGAATTATCAACGAAAAATGCAATAGTTGCACTGTAAAAAAATATTTGTGTGAAATTACACAGTTTCGGAAGATTACGTTATTTTTATCATTTATCATTGTAAATTTCACACAACTCACTAACTACACGGAGATACTTTTGGTATTCATTTTTCTTTTATCGCATATTCATAATTAAAATAAAATATACGAATTTAGGGATAATCGAGGTACGGCTAGAAAAAGTCGAATAGTGACTATGAAAAGGCGACTAATATTTCTGATTGGAATAAATCGTAAGAATATAAGACTCTTACACACACAAAATAACGAAAATTGGTATGTTGATTAGAAAGAAGCGAAACAAACGCTTTGCAATCTTTCTAAACCACTATTGGGATCCGATGCGCTGCGATACACCATCTGGTGGCAGAATTTGAAACCTTCAACTCCAGGTTGATTTTTACAGATCACATGGGCAATCGCAGAAAAATACTGTTCATTTAAAAACAAGCTATAGATAATGCTTCAAAATTGATTTAAAATCAAGGCAGAAGTTTATTTTGTTATTTAAAAATTTCTATTATGGAATTTTCCCCGCGAAAAACAAAAAGCAAAGAGTTTTGCTGCGTGTTTGGCTGTTCGTCTACAGCGCGAAAATATGAAACGCTGCGATTTTTCCGTTTTCCTGAAGTCGGTGTATCACTTGTTACAATGAAAAATACGTTTGAAGAGCCCGAAAAGATTGATCAGCGCATAGCTTGGAAAATGCATTAAGAATGGGAAAACCTACAACTGACACCATGGTAGTTTATTCCTTACACACTTTAAAAGCGAAGATTTTTACCTGGCTCAAGTAAATATTCGTTAATATGCCAGATGAAATAAATTGAAGTATTTATAAATGATAATATTTTAAATTATTAATAAAAAACATGATAATTATATACCATTTTTCATAATTATTCGTCAAGAACCTTAACCTCTCATGCAGAGAGGTCCAGGTTAGGATTTCATAATAAATTTACCTTTGAAAATATAATTCTTCAATGAAAATAAAGAGATACGTATTTCGTACTTTAGCCGACAAAAAAATTGTCTTACGAATTAGGAGCTATTGAAGTTAACCTTCCATTTTAAGTTGTTTAAAATTTCTACAAAAAGTCCTTTACACTTTTTAAAGGTTACATTCCATGGACTAAATATTTACTTTGTTAATTATTGCTGCCTCTGCACTCGATGTCTACGATTGCACTGTCGATTTTCTTCATTTTTGAAAAAAAATATCCGTTAAACAAGTTTTCTATGTGCAAAAAGTACACGATCTCTAGAAAGATCACTTATTTTTCAGTAAATTATATAGTAACATTCAATAAATTTTAAGTTTTGTTGAACTATATAAAAATTCAATTCGATTGCTTTTAAAATTTTAATTCTAAAAAACTTTGTGATCTTCAGATTTACCCTTTTTCCTAGTAGTTGACGCAAAAATTGAAAATTTGGTTTTTCTGATAAAAAAAATTTGTCTTGCTGAAAAAATGGTTTACCTAAAAAAAGCTTTTGTTTATTCTGAAATCCTAAACTGGATCTCTCTGCACGCTTTGAAATGGAATCAGTCTGATAAGGATCCTTCAGGATTTTTCATTTTTGAAATATTTGTAATAATTTGTAATGATTGTCGCATGTTACCTAGGCTTCTATTCAAAATCTACCTGGAATAGCGGCCATATTGAAATTATGTCGACGGTGGCACACCCAAGAATTCAGATCCTAATACGAAAAACGGGGGTCACGTGATCTTGTATTTCACGCTGGCGCATGGCAAAAAGAAAGACGGGCGGAAGTGTATGAACGCACACTATTACATGGGCTTTGACGTCGCTGGCTGGCTACAGTGTGGTTTGTTTACGAATCCTATATTAACACCTATGCGCATATGTAATCCTATCTTATATCTATAAATCGCACGCATTACGCTGAGACTTATGATTCTTTCTGCCCTTACATACTAACCAGTGAAACTTATCGTTACTTGTGAGAAACTAATAGTGCTGGGTCAAAAATTTCAGGTGCCCCAGACTTTATTATATATTTGAGCACCTCAGAGCAAAAGGGAGACTCCGCAGAGTTGAGAGGAAAAGCGAGAAAATTGTCGTTGCGCTGTCTTGCTCTTCAGGCATTCTGCGTAAGAGTTTCTCTTTCTAACGGTACTTGTCTCGTTTTTCCTCACGGCTCTGCGGAGTCTTTCTTTTGCTCGGACGTGCTCATTTATACTGATCATTCATATGCATATAAACTATAATTAAATAAATAAACTATTAACGCGACGAACATTTGCATGAGAAATTTGTTTTCAGAAACTTAAGAACTGAATTGAAAGATTGCTTGAGAATTATTTCAAAATTTCAAACAAAAAATTAAAAGCAGCGTCATAAGGAAGTGAATTCAGACAGCGAATTTTTTTTGAAAATTTAAAAGTAATTATCAGCTCATTTGAGACAGTAGCACAGAAGTTTATACTATTATTCAGTATATTTGGTGAGTATTTTATATCTTGAAACATATCAATACAAATATTACAAAATATTATCTTTAGAATCATCTCAGGGCGTCTACCGAGGCGTCTACTCAAATTCTGTAAAAAAAATTTCTGACAATCCCAGTTTTTTCCAGGTATCTATAGTTTTTTTCAAGATATAATTTTCCTGAATGAGGAGCTACTCAAGTATTAAGTATCGTAATTTTTATAGCAATTTATTGTAATCCTACATCCCTTCAAAGTATTACATAATACCTAAAAAAAGCCCTTTCGTTAAGCATATCTGTGGATGGTTAATTTGTAATTACCTGAGTTTATTAAAAGTTTCATTATTTTTAGTTTAGTTTTATTAAAATTTTTATATATAAGATCAAATATGATGTTTCTTAATTTATGAAAGTAACTTCATAGAAGGACAAGAGCTTTCTTAATGGTACAAGCTTTTAGAAAAATTATAATAACTACTAAAAAAATCCAACTTTTAACGAAAAATGCCTTTGACATATTGGACTGTAACTCTCTTGAGCCTGGAAGAAAAATGAGCTTCCTCATTTTTTTATAATTTTTTAAAAATTATTTTCATAGTAACTTAAAATTCAAATCATTGTGAACTTATTACTTACGGGGTGGTCGCTGGACCGAAAATCAAGAAATGACCAGGAATTTTTTGAAGCCGGGAAAAACCAACAAATGACAGTGAATTTATTTTTTCACAGGGAATTTTACAAATTCTTAGAAGAACCATTCATGAAATTACTTGGAATATCACAAATAACATATCACATGATATAATTCGATTTAAAAAAAGTTCAATTTCAACTTTTTTTGAATATTAAGTTCAGTTGTTGTTAACTGTTTCAATTACTGCATCATCCAGTTTATCACGCTTAATTCGAAAATCTTTTACTTTACAATTTTTCCATTTTATGTCACTATTTTTAAACGGAAATTTTTAATTGAAAGTATTTAAAAATTCAGTTTTTAAGGCTTTAAGAATAAAAAATTAAAAGCGTTTGAAATTTAAAATTATTTATAAAAATGTTTTAAGTTGTATGTATGTATGTATGTATATTTAATCTCTCCCTTTTACGGGTTTGAGGGCCTCCGCTCCCTGTACATATCTTTACATTTCATCCTTAGTCTAACTTATTCGCTGCTTATATTCTAAATCTTCGCCTTACATGATAACAGTCATATTAATACTATTATTCTTAACTTTCTACAAATCTAAGTATGAGCGACCTTCCAGGGCTTCCGTTTTCTCTTACCATCAATTGCATTTTCAACGATTTAAAATTTACCATTTTTCTAGTGACTTTCCTTCACAGAGGATTACCCGTTTGGCTCTGCCCTGTTCCCTTACTTTCTCTTATTTCTTCCAGCTTTTTCATCCACATCACTCCCTGTCCATTACCATCCAAGATCCATCTCACACACTCATCCACACTCAACTGTCCATCTTCCTCTCCTGTACACCTCTCTAACACATGTGCCCATGACTCCACCTCGTATCCACATACTCTGCACAAATTATCCTCTTCATCCATCCAATATCTACAAGATCTCACTCCTTCCCCCATTCTAAACCGTACCACCCTATTCCATTTGTCTTCCTTTTTCATCTTTTGCAAATATTCTGGTTCCGTCAACCCTTTGACCATCATATACCATCTATTGTACTTCGAATCCATAATCTTTCTCCATCTCTCTTCTCCTTGTCTTACTAATAGCTCTAATTCTATGTTCTGCCAATCCAGAACCCCTTCCTGCATATCACAAACATTCCTCATTTTTGTCCTTTCTTCCTCCCATTTCGAGTTTCCCAAATTTCCTCTCGTCTCCTTGTTCCGAACTTCGTCCAAGCATACTTGTGCTATCCTGCTCCCCTCCCCCCTTTTCAGTTTCTCTTCAAACCTCCAGGCTCTCTTAATTTGTCTAGTTACCATTTTTTCCCTTCCTAGTTCTTCCCTTATCATGTATCCTGGACAACTCCAACTGACCCCCATTACCCATCTCAGAAATCTCTCATGTATGCTTTCCACTTTCCTATGTTCCTTCCATCCCCAAACCTCCACTCCATAACACAACACCGCCCAAACCAACGCATCAAACAACCAAACCCTCATTCTCCAATCGTCCTTGAACCTTCTCTTTCCTATACCCCATACTTGGCCCATTACTTTACTCGCACTTTCGATTCTTTTCCTCACCTGCAAATCGTTTCCCCCTCCTGACTCAAACCAAAAACCTAGGTAACAGAACTCCTCCACAATTTCCACTGTTTGTCCGTTCATCTTCCAAACGTAACCTATTTTGGTCTTTTTATTTCTGAAGCACATCACCTTGGTCTTCCCTACGTTCACCGTCAGTTCTTTTGTTCCCACGTATTCTTCGAAAATTCTTATCATTAGGTTCATCCCCTTCTCATCGTCTGCTATTAGAACTACGTCGTCCGCGTATGCTAGGGAGTATAGTTTGCTATTACCCAGGATCGTCCCCCCTTTCCCTTTCTCCTTTAGCTTCTCCTCTAGGTCTGCCAGCAGCAAATTAAAAAGTAGTGGACTCAACGGGCACCCTTGCCTTAGACCTCTTCCTGTCCAGAAAACCTCCCCTTTTTCCCCGCATATCTTCACCCTAATCCTGGTTTCAGTAAAAATTTCCTTTATCCTCTCCACCAGCCCTTCTTCTATTCCCCTCTCTTTCATTGCCTGCCATAGCACTTTTCTATTCACTGACTCAAAAGCTGCTTTGAAATCTACAAACAAAGCGACTAATTTCCCTCTTTTTCTCCCTAAGTTTCTGTTAACCAAGTAGTTGAGTACGTAAATGTTGTCTATTGTCGCCATCCCTTTTCTAAATCCCGTCTGGTTGTGTGGGATACTTTGCTTCTCTTCTATCTGATTCTCTAACCTTTTTCTTAGAATTTCTGTGTATATTTTATAGCCCCCTTGCATGAGAGTGATCCCTCTGTACTCTTCTACCTTCTTACCCTCCCCTTTCTTAACAAGCGGTACTACCAGCCCTGTCATCCACTCCTCCGGCCACCCTTCTCCTTTCCAGACCTTGTTGCATATCCTCCACATCACTTCCCTAATCCCTTCTCCTCCATACTTTATCGCTTCGTTCTCCATACCATCCTCTCCTGTGGCCTTGTTTCTTTTCAGTCTATCTATCGCCTCATTTACTTCTTCTCTTGTTATTTCGTTCGCTTCCTCCGTTCTTCCCTGGACTGTCTTTCTATTTTCCCCTTTGATCTTATTTTGTTCTCCCCCTAACAGACCCTTAAAATAATCCGTCCATTCCTCCATTTCTATTTCTTCATTCACGCCCTTCCTTCCTCCTCTTTCCCTGTTTATCACATCCCAGACCCTACCTTCTTTGATTGCTTTTTCTACTTCTTCCTTGTATTTCTCCTTTCCCCTTTGCTTTTTCCCTTCCAGCATCTTCTCATGTTCTCTTTTTCTCCTGTTGTACTCCGCCTTCTCTATTTCTCCTTTCCTCCACTTTTTTACAGACTCTTTCATTCTCTCCTTACTCTCCCTGCATTCCTCGTCCCACCATCCTCTCTTTCCCTCTTCTCTTCCTTCTTTTTTACCTATCTCATTCTTCACCTTCTCAATCGACCCTTTCAACCTTTTAATTAACGAGTCTACCCCCTCCTCCTTTTCATATCTAATATTCTCCTTTTCCATCTTCTGTTCAAACACTTTTAATTTATCTACCCCCCAGACTCCCATTTTCGTGTCCCTTTCCCCCCCTCTTTCCTTTCTCCCTCTGCCACGCTTATGGACGCCACCTTTCAGTGTAGCTATTACTGGGAAGTGTTCTGACCCTATCTCATTCCCTACATTCATACTGCATATCATATTACTCATTCTTTCTTCTGCCAAGATGTAGTCTATGATTGTTTCTCCCTTACCTATAAATGTAATCTCTCCTTTCTCATCTCCTTTCATGTTGCCATTACATATAAACCATCCGGTTTCTCCTATTATGTCTAGTAACTTCCTCCCCTCCCGGTCTATCTCCCTATGTTTGGAGCTCCTCATATATGCCTCCTTTTCTTCATCCCAAATCCCTCCCCCTTGCTCGCCAGTCCAGGCATTTAAGTCACCTCCTATCAAAACCAATTCTTCCTTCTTTTCCTCCATCCACCTCCTTATTACTCTCCAACCTTCCTCTTCCCCTCTTCTTCTATATACACAAACCACCGCTATTTTGACTTTCCCTATTATAATCCTTCTTACCATTGTTCCCTCCTTTTCTTCTCTGTCCTGCTCTATTTTACCTTTTACTGCCCATTCTTTTCTCACCCCTGATACCATGCCGCCCATTCCTCTACCTTTAACGTGTTCCTTCCTTGCCTCTTGCATTGTCCACACATACCCTTTAGGTAACAACCTTTTCATCCCCTTCCAATCCTTCTCATCCGCCCAGGTTTCACTCATCATAATCACGTCCCACTTTTCTAACTCCCGCCAGAAACCTTCATTCTTGTTCTTCAAGCCTGACACATTCCAGAAAGCTATTTTCACTTTTTTCTCCTCCCTTCCCTCCTCTATCCTCCTTACTTTTCTTCCGCCTTGCTTTTTGGAAACCCCCCTGTTTGCTCTCTAGCCTCTTTTGAATCTTCCTTTCTTCTATCTTTCTCAATCCTTTTTCCCTTTTTCCTTATTTCTTCTACTTCCTCGTCCCAGACCCACTCCTCCCCATTTATCCATAGTCTGTCTCGCCCTATCCATACCATGCATCCCTTTTTCCTCTCTATCCATGCTCTCTGTTCTATTTGCCATCTCCTTTTCCTCTCCCTCCAAGTCAAATCCTCTTCAATTCTCTCCCTTCTTCCTTTCAATAATTTTTTGTTCTCCATAATTTTCTTTTTCTCCTCCTCACTCCCTACTTTTACTACAAACATTCCTTCTTTTCCTTCCTTCGTCATTCCTAATCTCTTAACTCCTTCTACCCTTACCCGAATTCCAATATCTCTCAGCAGATTTTTGATTTCAATTTCCCCTGTTTCACTCTCTATTTTCAATCCCTTGACTACTCTGTTATTTTTTCTCTTCGCCCTTTCTTCCCCTTCCAATCTTCTTTCGATCTCACTCAGTCTCTTCTTCATTCTTTCATTGTCATTTTGCACGTTATCACTCCCTTCTACTTTTTCCGCACTTTCTGTTCCCTTCCCCATATGCTCATTCCTAACTTCTAATTTGCTTACCCGTTCTTCCAGTTGTTTTATCTCCCTATTTGTCTGTTCGTCAATCTCTCTCTGTCTATTCTCTATGGCCTCTAGTTTACCCCATACCTTGTCTTTCTCCTCTTTCCAGAGTTTATCCCACTCTTCCCACTTTTCTCTTACTTTTCTCACTTCCCCCCTAACTTCTTTCCCCTGCCTATTCATATCTTCCAGACTCTTCCTTGTTTCCTCTCTAAACCCTTTTATGAGGGCCGCTAGCTTCTCAAACATCCCCCCATCCCCCCAATCTCTGTCTGGTGTTTTTCGTTTACTTTTCATTTTCTTGTTATCCTTGTCCCTTTCCGGATCATCTTCCCCTTCCTCTCTCTTCCTTTTATCTTCCCCTTCACTGCTAGTCACGTTCCCCTTTTTGTGCCATTCATCCAGACTCCTATTCGAGCCCGCTCTACCTAGCCTGTTGAGGCGCTGTAGGTTTGATGGTCTCCCGCGTTTCTGGCTCGTGCCTGAACCCCTTCTCTCCCTGGTCGGTGTCTCGAACGTCTCGTCATCGCTACTGTCAAATTCTCCCTTCTCCCCACTAACCACGCTCAAAACCTCGTCCGCTCTTGCTTCTTCCTCTCCCTGCCCTCTGGCGCCCGTTTGCGGGCTTCTTACCGTCGGCATCCCAGTATCCAACCTTACCCACTGTTCCACGACGCTACCCTCTCTTCACCTGCCTACCTCTTGCCCCCCTACCCGACAACCACCTTCTATACCTAACCTCAAAACAAAATTTGCACGTTTCAACTTTCCTTTCTCACAACTTATTTCCACCCTTTGCACACTTGCCTTCACTCACCCTTCTTCCTTTACCCCTGCTCTCCGCACTCACTGCCCTTTCTGCACCCACACACGCTGATTCCCTTCACCAAAGCCAAAAAACGCAACACTTGACACAAAAGAGTTCTCTCACGATCGGTACCGAAAACGGAAGCCAAAATGTTTTAAGTTGATCAAATGTAAATATAAATTAATTAATGATTTTTTAAATTGAACTTTAGTTCGAGTGTTAAAAATTGTACAATTATTATTTCACAATACGATTCTAAGTCTGTTCAAAATTAAAAAATGTACAAATTTTAACGTTGAAAATTAAACTTCTTTTATACGAAAGCCATAACAATTAGACAAATTGAAATGTCTGATTGAAACTTCATGAATTATTTTCAATGTGAAAACTTAAGATTAATATATTTATAATTACACACTTTTATTCAATTTAGAATCCTATCTAAATATTGTCTCAGTCTAAAATATTCAATTTTTAACCCATTCATTCAGACATTTTTCAATCACAAAAATTGCAAAAGGAGGAATTATGAATCAAATATTCAAAACTAAAGAATTTGAAACTGAATTGTTTGAAACAGGAAGCCTTGAATGATAAAAATTTAAACTTTTAACATTGCAATTGTTATTCTAATGTTAAATAACAATTCAAAATTATCAAATTGAAACGACCAAAATCACTATAAATAAATAAGTTATGTATGAGTATGAGGGGATGAAATTTGGATTTTCAATTTATTCTGAATTGAAAGAGGGACATTTTGTTATTTTTATGATTCTTAAAGAACTGGAGGAAATTTGTGTTTTTAAGTTTTTCTAAATTGGAAGAGGCACTTTCTGGCTTTGAACGTTCTTATTGAGTTGGGAGAGGGACATGTTTCATTTATCAACATTTTAATTAATGATAATTGGAATGGAGGATTAGTTTTAATTTCTCGCAAATCCCGGTTGCAGATATTACTAGCGGCTCATTTCAATACGCATTCATATTTAAGAATACTAGAATTTCGTACATTTCTTATAACTTATGTTACCTAAAATATTTACTATTGACAATATTTTTTAAAAAACTTGTTATTGACCATTATCACTTTTTCACACTCACAATTCTCAAACAGTAAATAAGACTTTTTCTAAACGTAAATACTAATTTTTGTCCGACCCCCCTTGAAAACGCGCCATTGCATGCACGTTAAGCGGGCGTGAAGTGGCTGCTTCTGGCCCAGTGACGTTTGCGCATGCTCACTCTGTCGCCGGGCCAACAAAAACTTTACGCCCGCTACCCATGAAAGTTTACGCCCGCTACACATACGCTGCACTGAGCGAAAATTTTTTAATGATTGAAGTTTTGTTTTTAGGGTTTCATAGCCCCCCCCCCCGGGGGGGGGGGGGGGGGAGGGGGCAACAGAGCATAAACGGCAATTTTTTTTTAAATAATTTTTTTTCCAAACAATTTTTTTCAACAAATTTTTTTTTTCACCAAATTTTTTTTTCAAAATTTTTTTTCACAAATTTTTTTTTACAAAAATTTTTTTTCAAAATTTTTTTTCAGAACATTTTTTTTTCAGCAAATTTCTTCATAAAAATTTTTTTCCAAAAATTTTCTTCATACAAATTTTTTTCCAAACATTTTTTTACACAAAATTTTTTCACACAACTTTTTTTCAGAACATTTTTTTTCAAACATTTTTTCTTTCAAATTTTTTTTCAAAAAGTTTGTTTCCATTTTTTTTCAAAAACTCCACTCTGCAATATAAAATTAGTATTATTCGTTACCACCTCCTAACAACTTTTTCGGACGGGCGTTGCAAAAAATAGCGTGTGATACACGTGCGCCTATAGGCGTGTGATTGCATCATTCGCCTGCGGCTTATGCTGCAAAATTCACATGCTTGTTTTCAAGGAGGGTAGGACAAAAAGTATGGTGTGTATCAAGGGCGTACGGCTATTTTGCCTCGTGTGATTGTAACCGTCGCTTCGCTCGGGCGACAAGTTCACATTCGTCAAAATAGCCTCCTTTACGCCCTTGATACACAATGTACTATTTCGCTCGCTCAAGTTTATAATAACACATACAGAAATACCATCATCTCTTATTTTAGTAGGAATCTTTATAACAGTACACCGATTATCCCCAAATTCTTACATTTTATTTCAATTATAGGTGCAGTATGAACTAAATATTGATATAGAAAGTCTTTCCGTGTAGGAGAATATCAATGGTTAAAACGTCTAGTTATTTAATGTAAAACGCAACGCAATTCTGCAATCATGGGATGCCACCCTCATTTTCGCTCAGTGCAGCGTCCGTGTAGCGGGCGTAAACTTTCACGTGTAGCGGGCGTAAAGTTTTTGTTGGCCCGGCGGCGGAGTGAGCATGCGCAAACGTCACTGGGCTAGAAGCAGCCGCTTCACGCCGCGTTTTCGAGGGGGGTCGGACAAAAAATAAATTATTATTGACTTTGAACAACTTTTAATTTGTTCAAATAATCATTTTTCCACAAAATTTGCAAATTTTTCTTCATTGTTTCAACAATATTCAGTCTTAATTCTTAATAGGAACATATAATATTTGAATAAGTTTTGAAACGTATTCGAAAAATATTTCTCCTAAGAGACATCATCGACACTTTCGAGTATACCTGTGGGCTTATCATTAGCAGAAATCGTTGCACCTGTGTATAATTTTATACCTGCTCCAATTGTTTAAATCACTAAAAATTAATAAATAATTGTTAATAAATATTCAACTAAACCATAAGTAATAATTTTTAGGAAAAAAGAGAATTTTCGAGAAAAAAAATTATTTAAACAAATTCCATTTGTTTAAATATTTGGAAATTGATCAATTATTATTGATAAATATTCCAGTAGACCAATAGTAATAATTTTCAGAAAATAAAGGAATTTTCGAAAAAAAATTATTTAAACTAATTTAAATTATTAATTTTTTATTTAAATTTAAATTTAAATTAATAATTCAAATTAATTAATTTGAAAAAAATAAATAAATAAAATAAAATCAGTATTAACGGTCATACCACGCTGGAAACACCAGTTCCCGTTAGATCACTGAAGTTAAGCAGTGTTGGGCGCGGTTAGTACTTGGATGGGTGAGCGTTCGAGAATAATACTACTGCGTTGCTGTTGGCGATCGTGGGTGTGGTGAGCCCACACTTGTAGTTATTTACTACAAGAAACTGTCCATCTAGAAACACTACCCGAATCGGGTAGTGTTACGCTCGCCGAAAGGGAAATGGCTTAATGGTATAATATTCCACTAGACCAATATAAATAATTTTAGGTAAAGAGAAAACGAGAATACAGTGCCCAAAAGTCGTTTTTATGAAGAATTGATATTTTTCGTTTTGAGGGTAGTTTTCAGGGACTCGTGAGGGTGTGTTAGGGGTGTCAAGCCCATATGTCCGATACATGAAATTCTTCTCTGGATAATTCTCTACAAGCCTCTATACTTTCCCATCACATTTTTTCAAACCCTAAGCCATTATTTACAAAACTGAAAAAAGTGATTTTTCCCCATGCATTTTACCTGGAAAACTTCAAGTCAAACCCGGCAGCAGTTAAAATAAAAAAAAAAACGAAAAAGCAAAAATTAGGGATTTTCTTTTTTCGGATTTGGCACAAAATGGGTGGAATCGTTGCTCTCTAGTATGAAACAAATTTTGCCATGTGTTTTTGAGCCACCCTAGTGTTCACATATAAAGCCAGGCTTTACGGGGTAGTAAATACTTTTTATTTCACTTTTTTTTTGTATTTCACACAATTTTCGAGTATATTACCATTTTTGTAAATTACGACACCTTCGATACTCGGTTAGTTTAGCGACGCTGAGGACCAAACCCCTTTTGGAAACCATTCTAATTTTATCTGTTTTCGCGTATCTCTCACCTTTTTTGACAAAGTTGAGAAATTTTCAAACTCCCAAATATTGATACTGGGTAAGTTCAGGGGGAGAGAGGATCACCTCCTTCAGAAAACCCTTCTTCAAATTTTTCAGTTCTCACGTATCTGTCACTGACTTCGAAAAATTCTTGATACTGGGTCAGTTTGGGGTTGAAAAGGATCACCCCACTCTAGGAAATACTTTTAAAATTTTCTTGGCGTACAAGCAACATTCTGCTTAAGAAAAACCTTACATTTCTGCTTTATAAAAATCTTACATTTTTGTCATTTCTTACGTATTGCTCACCGTCTTCGAGAAATCTCAAATTTTTCAAACCTGAATACAGTGGCAATTTTGTTTCTACAAACATTACAACGTTGTAGAAAAAATACCTTTTTATATAAATTTGTAGAAAATTATAGAATCGGGGTTGTACGTTTTCCTAAATGTTCATAGAAAACTGTAATTGTACATTCATAAAAGTTTGTATAAGTTAAAAAAAAAGTTTTGAAAAGTGAGAAAAAGTAATATTGCATTTTTGGGTTGTAAATTTGCCCAACTTTTCAGATAGAATTGTATTCATTTGTAAATCTATGTATAGAAATTCATAATTTTCGCGATTTTCTATCAAATAATTTGAGAAGCTAATACTGAATTTCCTAATATTGCAAGTTCTAAATTTTCTTAATTTTTAATTAAAAATATTAACATGTCATAGAAGTTTGTAGTTTTCTATGATGAACAATTGACAAATCTATACATTCCTACAATTTTATACGAAAACCAACCTTACATAAATTTTTACCGCACTTAGATTTAATTCTTTAACATTAATTCAACAAACATAAATATTATAGGCAAATAAGAAAACAATCAGAAACCACTGGAGTCACTTACTCTGAATGAGAAACAGAAAGCTGTAAATAGAGTAGATAGCGTATGTCACACAAAGCTTCTAAATGTTATATGAACTATACACCTTTTCACACGATTAATTTTAGATTCGCACTCATTTGTTTAGCTCTAACGTTTTAACTAACGTACTTATGGCTCCCTCTCACTCCTGATCTTCCACTAATCACATTTAATTCATGTCTGTCAATGAGGCAACAATAAGAGGAACCATGCGAGTCCAAGAAATACTGTTCTGTTATAATCAACTAGATATTATAAACTAAAGATGGAAATGTTAGAACGGATTTTGACGTCACTGCTTGAGTTGCTGTTTTTCTCGGTAAAAAAATAATTATCAGGTCTTCATAGCAGTTTCGAAATCATTATAAAAACAGAGATATCATAATTGATGTTTCTTAGAAAAAAGTATCAAATAAATTACATCTGTGTAAATTGAAAATGCTGAAACATGTGTTACATAATAAATACATAATTATAGATCAACTGTCGTTTATACTTTACAATCGACACGTACTTTTTCAATACACTATTATTTCTTTCGATATTAACTTTTTCTCCACTATACATGTTAACATTGAATTAAAAAAAAATAACCTTTCATACTTTGTTGAATCCATTCGGAATATTAACAACTTTTTTATACATTAAACAATGTTGATTAGATACTTCGTTTGGTCTGATGAAGTTGAATTTCATTTAACATTTATTAGATTTTAATTTGAATTTCAAATCAAATTAGCGAAGAAAAATAGAGCACAACCTATATTTGTTATGACGCTAGAAACAACAAAAAAGGTATAAGAATAAATTACTCATATCACTAAAGTAGTAGTTCTAGACATTGAAAATTAACCAGAAGCAAACAAAAATTATACATTTTTTTTTTTAATAACATTTTCTAAAAAATTAGTCAAAGGAGGCGCTGAGCGTCTACAAGGAAGGGTTTCGTTGCCTATTAAAACGTTAATTTGAGTCCTAACATAATCTTAAAACAACATTTTTTCAATTTCGTGGAAGTTTGACAAAAAATGTCCTAAACAAAAATTGGTTGGAAAATTTTTTTTTTCATTTTTTTTTTTTTTGGAAAAATTAAAAAAAAATTATCTCTCGAAATTGTTTTCCTCATGTAGGTGCAACATTGCCCTGAATGATGAAAAATTATAACAAGTTGATAAGCACATATATTTAGGTAGCCCATTCACTAGTGACGGGAAGATAGATAGGGAGTTAGATAGACGCATAAACGAGGATTAGAAGGTTATCGGTAGAGCAAGATCCATTCTCAGAAGTGAAAATATATCAAAAAAAGCTAAAGTGGCAATACATAATTCTATATTTGTACCGACTGTGATATACGGTACCGAGACATGGACCTGTCAAGGAAAGGATAAGAGTAAAATTAACGCAATTGGCATGAAACCTTTGCGCACAATTTGCGGGAAAACACTGATGGACAAAGTGAGAAACGAAATAATCCTCAAAGAATGTGGTGCAAAAGAGACAATAGTTGACATATGGAAAAGAAACCAGTTAAGATGGTTCGGACATGTTGAAAGAATGAAAGATGAACGTCTAACGAAACATGTGTATGAAGTTAAAGTAAATTGGAGTATGCCTAGGAGCAGACCGCGGAAAGAATGGCTAGAATATGTGAAAGAGACCATAAGAAGCGATAGAAACAGGAGAGCTTGCATGCAAAAATGCATGGACGTGAAGGAAGCTAGAGAAGTATGTCAGGGCAGAAAAGTGTGGCGACAAATAGTTTCTAAAAAGAATGTGGGTAGAGTGAATGACGCCTTAAACAAATGACCTTAGATACTAATGGGCCCGAGTCGGAAACCTTACAAAACGACCTTGTGAAGCTATTCACTTGGGGTGATCGCTGGAGAGATTGAATAGCAGCCTCGGTCGGAGTTGTGTTGCGGAACTAACGTGTTATTTAAATGAAAAACACGAAAATTCTAGATCAATCTCAAAAATCTATACCTCCTTCCCAACACTACTGTTTTTCAACCGAGCGAGTCATGCCTACCCCGAAAGGGAAATGACTTCATGGTGTAATAATAATCATAATGTCCTTTTGGAATTTCAAACTTTAGCGCTGATGCCTTTTTGCTGTGGCAAATTTTAGCGCCTAGGTCTTTTTGCTTAGCCAAATGTTGGCGCTCATGCCCGTTCGCTATGCGAAATGTTGGTGCATATACCCTTTGTGATTTCCAAAATTTGGCGCTTATGTCCTTTCGCTGCGCGAAATGTTGGCGCTTATGCTCTTTTGCTTTGCCAAATGTTGGCGCTTATGCCCTTTGCTGTGCCAAATATTGCCGCTCATGCCCTTTATCAGTGCCAAATGTTGGCGCTTATGCGCTTTTGCTTTGCCAAATGTTGGTGCGTTTGCCCTTTTGTATTTCCAAAATTTAGCGCTCATACCCTTTTGCTGTGCCAAATATTGCCGTTTATGCCCTTTCGGAGTACCAAATTTTGGCGCTTATCCCCTTTTGGAATTGCAAACTTTGGCGCTTATGCCTTTTTACTGTGCCAAACGTTAGCGCTTATCTGCCGTGATTTGAAAGAACACCGTTAACTGCATTTCGGATAAGTCCCTTGAACCGCCTACCGTTAACTGCATTCAAGTTCCCTTTTGGTTTGATGTGTGTTGGCGCCTATGCTCTTTTGGAATTTAAAACTATGGCGCTTAAGCCCTTTTGTACGACGGATGGACGGAAACCTGAGCGAAACTATAAGGGTTTCAACCAGGGGTTACGAAACCCTAAAAACATAAACCTAAAAAGTAAAATTGTGTAACGAAATTGCACAATTTGTTCAACTGTCAATCTGTTTGAAATATATGATAAAAATAGAATCAAAAAAGCTTCAATTTCAATCAATAATAAAAAAACTTGTCCTTTTGTTGTTTTCGTCCTTAAATCGAGCCTTAAACCCAATAAAAGATGAATACTCTTTTTTCTGAAATTATTATTTTATTATTAATTGCTTTGGACAAAAATTAAAATTCAATCTTCTGAGTATATTCACTGATTCTGAAAGACAAGTCTCTAGTTCAAGGACACAACGCACACTGACAAGTGTTTCTCTTTCTTTCCCACGCTCAACTTGACGAAAAAAAAGGGATCATAGCTTCGTAGAAACCAGATCATAGAAACCAACTCAAAGTCGGTATTTAAAATCTTTTCCCAATTCAAAAAACAAATTTTCCCCAACGGCATAGTGATTAAACACACCTATCATTGTAATAATTTCTTTTTGAAGTAAATCTTCTTATTTTTTATTTCCCAGCAGCAAATATTTTTAAAAAAATCTATTTTTACCAAATCTCTTGAAAAATATTTAAAATTATTTTGATTATTGAGAAAGTGAAATACCTAAATAATTCAAATATAATATAATTTTCGTTTTGTATACGACGAGTATTTATTCTGAGAATCTTCTTGACTTATTCAGAGAATCATCCTTAGACGACCATCATTGCAGGTATCGAAGGAAATGCTTTCATTTATTCACAGTTCAGTTTTGAGGTTTCAAAAATGCTATTTGAAAAATGTCTAGACACCAGAAGGGGTTTCGCGATGGCGGGAAAGGAAAAGAACATTCTAAGGGCTATTATTATGTTTTATTTTATCTAATTTTCATTCTGCTTCATCCCTTCATTCCTTCAAGTCTCTGAATTTTGGAAAAGAATACCATATTTTTGCATGTACGTTTTTTTTAAACATGAACGTAAAAAAGTCAAATTGATTAACATAACCTTTAAATTTTCCTATAATCTAAACTCAAAACCGACCCGAAGACTGGTGCGGAATCTCTCTAATTGATGAACATACATTCCACGAGCATCTAATGACGTATGATTCGGAAAAAATATTACTATAGATACAGATATAAATAATAAATTTGACGCTCTGACTAATTACCAAGTCTCCGCATTCAATACATTTTTTCAGCTGCACGTTCCCAAAAACTTTGATAAAGCTGCCCCATGGATCACATTCGAAATTAAAAATCTGATAAGGGAACGTGATGGCAAGCGCCAACTTTCAAAACGAACATAAAGCTGTATAATACTAGCTCAATTTCGTAAACTCAGACAGCTAGTTCAAACTAAGCTTAGAGATGCGTTCAATCAATATAATTATAACAAGATTGCACATAGAGAAAAAAATACGAATCTATAGATATGTAGCAATTTTCCGCCTGATATCATTTTAAAGACTTCTTTTACATTCCCAGTTCCAGACTTATCATCATCTTCCACTACCCATCTTAATTCAACATTTAATGAGTATGACTTCTTTTTCGATGACTCACATCTGAAATACTTCTGGAAAAAAACACTTGAATCAAAATGATTAAACTTGCCCTCCCAATTATCTTTTCTATTCTACTGCATATTTATAATGCTTCCCGTCAGGTTGATATTTTCCTAGATATCTGGGAAAAAACTGTTATATGCCCCATTCCCAAAATTTCTAAACCCACTTCCCCGAAAGACTTACGGCCAATTTCTGTTTTATGTGCACTGTCTAAACACTCTAAACCACTTGGAAAAATTGTTCACGTATAACTTTCCAAATTTCCCGAAATATCTAAGGTCATTGACCCGATGCAATCAGGTTTTCGAACAAAACATAGCACTCTCACTGCTTCCGTTAAAATAACGACGGATCCCAAATTAGCAATGGATAATAAGGTGATCACGATTGTTGTTCTGTTTGATTTTCTGAAGGCCTTTGATATGGTCAACCATAAGTTACTCGTACAACAGTAAAAATATGTTCACGTGTCAAACTCTGTCATCAAATGGTGTAAATCCTATTTTGACAATCGGACTCATACAATTATTAATAGTAGTGGTGAGCTTTCTGAATGGTGGGAGGTCAAGAGTGGGGTTCATCAGGGCTCCATTCTGATACCCCTCCTCTTCAATTTGTTTACTTCTGACCTTGGAAGTGAAGTTTAACATTGCAGATACCACAATTATGCTGATGATTTCAAAATTTACTTATCAGGACCAATTTCTTCACTAACAAAATAATATATAATATATAAGTAATATATATATAAGTAATTTATATATATATATATATATATATATATATATAAGTATTACTATATAATATATAAGTAAGTAGCTTACTTGTTCTAGTTCAAGAGGATATCGATCGCGTTATCCTCTGGGCCTGGAAGAATGGACTTACTTTTAACCAGGGCAAAACTCGTATCGAGAAGCTTACCGATTTGACCGACGATTTACATTTAAAACTTGAGTGTACGTTAAATGCCTGTGTCCATTTTATCTACAAATCGCCTAAGGAGCCATTCATTAATTACATAAGGACGATTTTGACCATTTTTGACTCCCCCCCCCCACGTAAGGATACAAAAGATTTCTCGACCACCCCCCCCCCCCCCTTTCTTTATAAACAAATAAAAAATTAGAGAAGTCAGTTTCATGTGATCGGCACTTAGTCACCAACGTAGGTGCACTCTCCTTTGCCACAAATTAACACTAGAAGCAGGGGCCGCTACAGGCGGATGCAGAGTAAGCGGCCGCCTCCGGGCGCAAAGGGCGAGGGGCGGCGGCCGCTTCAAGAATAGTTTTCATATACTCAATGACAGAAATAAAAATTTTTAAGCTTTGTTTAATTGGGTTCTAGGAGAGTCTAAAATCTGAACAAGATGAGTACATTGTATTGCAAGGGACAAGGGGCGACAGCTTAACAAGATCGTTTTATATACTTATTGACAAAAAAATAATAAGTCTAAAATTTCTCAAGTTAGCTTCCAGGAAAGTCTAAAGTCTAGATTGAATGAGTTAATTAAAATGCTATGATAATAAAACTAATTCGGCAAGTGCAGGCATCGACAATAAAGTGGATCTACTTCTTGAACTGTAATGCTGCTAAAGCAATAAAGTTAGTAGTACTTAGTCCAAGTATCAGCAAAACAGTAGTTTCTTATGCGTAAGGGCTGTTGACAAGCGAATCATAATTGCGGAAGCAACAATTTTGGCTAGACCCCCCGTGGAAATTAACCATCAAAAAGATAGAGGAAAAGCAATCCCCCCACCATGGTTCGAGAAAACCGACCTGCAAGTCTAAGTGTTTATAAGTTAAAGCGCACTTGTTCATTAAGAAAAAAAAATTTCTGAAGTTCACATCGTGTGAGAAAAAAGTTTGCATATTTTGAGATGGCTGATCGCAAAGCGAAACGCCTCTCAGGTGCTCAATATCGGAAGTGAAAATCTGAACGCGATGAAGACAATGAAAAAAATTATTCATTATTTGAATAATAAAAAAAAGTGATGATACACAAGTGATTGTTCTGGCTGTAAGTGATCAAGTTGCAGAAGCTGTTGAGCAAGTCCAGGAACATGAATATAAGGAATGTTTTCAAGCGAACTGTAATGATTTTACCTTTAAACTCAGTTACCATTTTCAAAAGTTGAAAATGAGTAAGCCAATTTTTTGAGATGTTGCGAAAGTTCGTTTATATTTATAATGTAAACTTGATAATTTTTCCTCATAATAACACCAAACTTAGTGCAAAAAGTATCAAAGTTTCAAATAATGATTTTACTCACCACATGATTGAAAAATTTCATGACGATAATATTTTTATAAATATTAATAAAATTTATATGAATATGATAAATGATAAAGTTTCGTAATAATAAATATAATGCTTTCACGATAAGTGTTTCATTACAATAAGTTTAAAATTGAAAGCTTTTTCGGGTTTTAATCCTGTGCAAAACTAGGAATCTTGCCGACGTTTCATGAACATTGTAGTACTGTATAGTACTGTCGGTACAAATATATAGAATTAGGTATGACCATTTGAGTTTTTTAAATATTTTTTCATTTTTGAGAATGGACCCTGCTCTACCGATAAGCTTCTTAACCTCATTTATGCGCCTATCTAACTCCCCATCTATTTTTCCTTCGCTAGTGAATAGGCTACCCAGATATACGCACTTATCAACTTGCTCTAATCCCTCATCATTTAGGACAATTTTGCACATTGTTTTCTCACTTCTTCCTTCAAACATCATGATTTTTGGTTTATTTACGTTAATTTTGAGGCCCATGTTCTTCATGCTTGTATTAGTTCATTCAGCATTCTTTGTAAGTACTCGATTGATTCTGCCATAACAATCTTGTCATCTGCGAAAGTTAACCCACGCACCCTCACTGTCTTGAGATCTACATCTTCTTCGTCGAAGAGGGTCATTCTTAGACACGTATTCATAAATATGATAAATAGCCATAAGGACATAACGCATCCTTATTTCACGCCTTGCTTAATATCGAACCAGTCACTTCAGTTTCGCATTATCTCTTACACTGCTTTACTACCTGTATATATTGTTTTTATTGCTTTTAGGAGCCATCCATTGACTCCGTACTCTTTAAGGACTTCCCAAAGTTCACTTCTATTTACCTTTTTAAATGCTTTTTCTAGATCAACAAATGCACAGAAAACTTTCTGCCCTAATTTCAAACTTTTCTCTGTGGTTTGTCTTAAGCTAAATATCTGATCCACACATAATTGCCCTGGCATAAATCCACTTTGGACTTTCCATATCTCTTCTTCTGTTATTTTCATTACCCAACGAATAACTATTTTCAAATATATTTTATTTACGGCACTTCATAAGCTGATACCTCTGTCATTATTGAAGTTGCTTTTATCTCCCTTTCTTTTGTATATTGGTACGATAATCGCTTTTCTCCAATCGTCTGGGACTTCTCTCGTCTCAAGACATGAATTTATCAATTTGCACAACCTGTGAGGTATGTACTCACCACCGTATTCAAGCATTTCAGCGTTAAAACTGTCTACACCAGCAGCCTTACCGTTTTTTATGTTCCTAATTATATCTCTAACCTCAGTGACACAGACTTCTTCAATTCGGTTTTCTAATGCATTATGTTCTACATCGCAGTTCTGTTGCCCTAAATCTTCACCTTCTGGTAATTCTTTAGAAGAGTCTTTCGAAGCGTCTATTATCCCGTCTGTATCATATAGCATTTCACCTTTGCTGTTTCTCATGCCGACAAACTCTGTACTTTTACATTCCTTCATCTCTTTAAATAATAGTTTCATGGTTCCTTCAAAATCTTTTTGTATTTTCTTCTCTATTTCTATTGTGTTTTTATCTTTACTTTCCTTGACTAGTCGTTTAACTTCCTCTTTTTGTGTCTGTTATCATTTTCAAGTGTATTTCTCTCCTCATCGCTAAGACCTGTGATGTTCAACGTTCTCTTGTACGTTTCTTTTTTTTCTTGTTCGCTGTCTCAATTTCATCATTCCACCATGCATTACATTCACGAAAACTGCCTCACGCCAGTTTATCCACACACTTACGTTGCTTTGCGAATCCTCCTTACTTTACCCGTTTCCGTCGTAAGTGCTAAAAGGTCGTTTTCGAAACCGAAGATAATTAAAAATTATCTACGTAATACAATGCCAAATGCACGAATGTCAGCTTTAGCTACTATAGCTATAGAGCAGGACATATTAGATTTAATTAATTGTGAATCAATCATCCGTGATTTTTCTTTAGCGAAAGCGAGACGTCAACCTTTTATTTGAAACTATGTGAATTGTTGATTGCTGATTGTTGTTGAATTATTTATCTTGATGGTTCTTGTAAAATGAATATTTCATTCAACAATAGCAAGATCTGCTTCACATGATTACTTTTCCTCTAAACATAATTAGGATATAATGTAGTAATTTATTTATGAATGATTTATTACTATTTATCATAATTATTAATAATAATGATTATTATCCATTATGATGATTATCAATAATTATTATTCATTATGATTATTAATAATTATTATCATTATTTCTTATGATTTATTCTTCATTTAATTATTATTATAATTTTCAATTAGAATAGTTCTAGATATTTTGATTTCAAAATTCATATTAAAAGGGGCGGCAAATTGAAATTTGCCTCCGGGCGGCCGACAGTCTGAAGCGGCCCCTGACTAGAAGTACCAGGCTGGGTCAATTTCACCCTTTCGATTTTTAAAGTGGTAAATCTCCGCAGCGGTTGCTTGCAGAGAGATGGCGTTTTGTGACTTTGAATTATTTATAAATAGGAGCATTTGACAATTTTTTCTGAAATGTTGGATGCGCACTTTAAAAGAGAATCGAGTTTTTACAGTCTGTTACCGGCAGGGGTCAATTGACCCTTATCGCGTTTTTGCTGGTATTTCATCACAAAACATTTTAGGTTCCGCAAAAAAATTGGCCCTTTTCGTGTAATAATGTTAAAAATGTGAATTTGTTCACAAATATTGTTTTAATAATTACCGGTTGTTGTTAATTTGAAAAAATGACAGCAAGAAGTCATTAGCAAGACATTTTTGATCGAGTCTGCAAAAAAATGGCATACATTTCTTTCATATTCTATATAAAAACTGTGAATTTCAAAGAACTAATCATTGCAAATCACAAAAAATGGCTTATGTTCATTAATTTGTTTAAAACATTATAAACAATTTTTTCCTTACTCTAGCCTACTGAAAACTGTTGCTAGATAGTGACTACACTTAATTAAGCTATTGTTTAGTTAATTCGCACATCTTACATAAAATGGTACATCTGAAAAGTTAGGATAAAAACGTGCGACGTCGCGTCGGTAGGACTACGCTGGGGTAGGCGAACATTTTCACTTCTTCGTTGTCCTTTTTCAGGACTCACTACTCCTCTCCACTTATATTAACGATGTAATATAAATATAGCATACTTCTATCATTAACTTTTGACAGTAGAAACTGTTTACAATCATTATTTGACCCCCAACACAGGTATGGGTCAATTGACCCCTCGTGGTGACCAAAAGTGGCAGAAAATCCCGGTACTTCTAGTATTAAACAAAAAATTACTAGTTCGGTAAAACAGATATTAATACTTTTTAACTTTTGCAAACAAGAGGAAGACACAGACAAAAAAATCTGCCCGCCTCGCGGGCACATTCTCATCGCGCGCTTTGCGCGCGGCTCGCTTCGCTCGCAAGTTTGAGCGCGCCTAGGGCGCGCGACTGTTGGATCTCGCGCTTCGCGCTCGATCATGTATTTATCTCGCGCTTTACGCTCGATTCCTCTAGATCTTTGAACTTCGTGTTCGACTTCGATGAAAGAAAAAGTTTATTTCTAAATATTAGAAAATTATCAAAACCTCTACATATGAAGTGATTGTTAAATTTGTTTTTATTTTAGACTGAAAAGGAAATTTATTTACTCAAGGTTCTATCGACCTTAAGGAACACATTCTCATCCAGATACTCGCGCTTCGCGCTCGATATTTGATTTCAAATTCATTTGAACCTGGCGTTCCACGCTCGGTTCTGTGCACCGTATAATAGAAACAAAAAAGTTTGAGCGCACTTACGGCGCGCGATTTGGGCGTCGCGCTTCGCGATTTGTATTTGATTTCAAATCAAGAATAATTATATAAATTAAGCGACAAATTTTATTAGTTAAAATGTTATTTTAGATTTTCCGTTTTTCAAAAAAGTTATTTTTTTCAATTTGAATATATTCTTACAACGAAAATGGATTTTTCCAAAGTTTTCCAAAAATTTGATTTCTTTTACTGTCAATGTTATTTTCACGAATAAAATAAAAACTACGCGTCCTATCGAAACATGATGGATGAAAAATTTGTACCTCTTCTTTGAATGAACAAATGTTGTCTTCGTCATGTTTTTCGTAGCTTGTGTTATTCGTCTAAAAATTTATTTTTTCTATTTTCAATGCTGTTTTTTATGAATAAAACAAAAACTACGCGTCATATCAAAAAGTGAATAATAACAAATTTGTAGATCTTTTTTAGATGCATAATTTTGGTCCAGTCATCTTTTGTCGTATCTTGCATAGTTTCACAGCAAAATGGAATTTTTGATTTCTCATTATTTTGTTGTGCGATCAGAATTTAAATTTTTTATTTTTTGAAAAATTCAAAAAGTTATTATGAAAATATTGTAAGGTGTTCAAAAATCAACGTTTTTCTTCTCTTGACTTTTTTTCATAACGTGCGTTTTTCGGCTTAAAATGTTCATTTTCGATTGTTTTTTGGAATTTTGAAAATGCTATAACTCTGGTAACTTTTTTTTATCTGAAAAAGTCATTAGGATATTTTTTTGCTCTTTTTGCTTACTACTAACAACCGTCCATACAATTTCCAAATCTTCAAAAAAAGTGTTCTCAAAAATTTTCAAAATGTGCTCACTTTTTGAATTTTCATCCGAAATAGCTGGTTAACGAACTTGTTCTTTCTTTTTAGGCCCTAAAAAAGTGTGCCAAAGCACAACCCAATCTGATTATTTTTTCGAAAGTTATCGTGCCTACAGACAGACAGACAGACACCTTGGTAAAAACCTTTTTTTCTGGCTCAGGGGGTCTCAAAACGTGGAGATTTGATGAAAACTGACCAAGTCAAATTTTACATAAAACCAATACCTTCTCATTAGAATGAGAATGTAAAAATAATTTAGACAAAAATAAGTCCGAGCAGAGGTCGGCAAAAAACCTCATTCAAAGGTTTCTTAGGCATACGTTCATTCATGGGACCAATTTTCCCAGCATATTTTTTATTTCTATTTTTTTACAATTTAAGATAGCAAATTTTTTTCTTCATACCAATTTAACATGCCAAGAGTTTTCATTTAGGCTATTTCGTAGAAAATTGCACTAAATGATAAGTTTGCAGCATAGAGGTCTAGAAGACAGAATGTTCGTCATTTTTTTTATTTTTAATATTTTTCAACAACTGATATCAACAAAATAAAATCATAACATAGCGAATTTGATTTTCGGTCCTAATTTTACATCAGTTTGAGCCATTCCCGAAGAAAAATTATTATCAATTATAACACAATCCTGACTAAAATTTCAGTAAATAATCAGTCAATTAAATTTTACTGATTTAAGTAGCCAAAAATACGTGACTGATATTCAGCGAATTTTCACTAATTCGAATTCAAGGACTATATATCTTTTTTTTCTCCATGATATTAAGTCGATGCTAAAAGTGATAATAACGGTTTATCAGGGTTTTATAGTGTATTTAACTTTCTCAAACTTACCCTCTTGATTTTTTATTTCGGACTAGAAAAAAAGATATTCAAAAAAGAATGAGTACGAGAGATCGAAACTATCGAAAGATAAGCCGCGATTCCATACAGTTACCGAAATTTTCCATTTTTTAAATGTATACCTCAGATGAAAATGAAAATTAAATTGCAGGCAAAGTCCAATGTGATACGTGGATGTAAGAAGGGTTGCCATTTGCGAGGCGTCAGATAAATAAGTTGTTATATTTCCCGGTACAAATCTGATGCAAAGCAATATTTTCAAACGCTATTTAGAACTATCAAATCTCATGCATGATTTGACGTATTCTATTGTAAAAAGTATCCTCGCTCGAAAAAGTATCACGGTTGGTAAGCAGTGAACGGTCTTACCGACGTCTGCTTCTGAAGTATATAAGCAAGTAGCGCTATCTTACGGCTAGTAAATAAAGTTAATAAAGTTATCGCCTATGATACAGGGATAAGTTCTTATCGACAAACCAAACCATTGTATAAATCTGTAAATAGGTATTTAAAAAAAGTTGGAAAATATTTTAGGGTATACTTCCGAAAAGGTGTGGGCCATTTAAAATGCCCAAGATTAGGATGCGTGGTTTTATTCTGGCAATTGGAAAAGGGGGTCGGCGTAAGTAGATGTGAACCACACCCTCTCCACCCTAGTAAAAATGCCTATTAGAATCCAAATAGAAACCTAATAGGATGTGGCTTCTATCAGGTCCTATTACTTTCGAAAGTGGGTTTTGTTCCTGGTTCTATATGTTGTTCTATTAGGTAATTGTGAACTTTCTAATTGGATCTTATTAGGATTTAATTTGTCTGTATTTGGCATTCGTACCGTATTAGCTATTGGTTTCTAAGCGGAACGTAAGTGGAACCTAATCGGATTTGAATCCGGTTTCTGTGAGGTTCATATTTAGTAATTTTAAACTTCCTAATGGGATTTTATTAGGATCTGATGTCGTTTGTATTTCCTAGGAAAATGTCTACTAGCAGCCAAATAGAAACCTAAGAGGATGTGGTTTCTATCAGGTCCTATTACTTTCGAAAATGGGATTTGTTTCTGGTTCTATGTGGTGTTCTATTAGGTAATTGTGAACTTTCTAATTGGATCTCATTAGGTACGATTTCTGAACGAAAAAAAAAGTTATATCCTAACTTATTGTTATATAATCTTCATTTTTTATAGTTGTTAAGTACACAAATTCGCCAATACGGTCGCTTACACATATAGTCGCACGCTTCAACGCTTTGAAAAATCTAACTCGCTGAGGATTCGAACCCTACCTATTCTACCTAAACTTGTGTATTCTACCGCGTGCTCTAACTCATTTCGCTATCGACGCACTTGGATCTTGGTTACAAAATCTCGGCCAAGTATTTTTTAACTCAATGTTTCTTTAAAGAAAACGTATTTCTGATGACCAATGGGTAGTTCTAAGGCAAATTGAACATTTTCGAGAGACTTTAAAAAAAAAAATTTATATAGAATGAATTTAAAATTAAATTTTATTTATTTCAACTACGGATCGATAGTCTTTTTTTTTTAAATATTTAAAAAGCTTATAAACTATCCAAAGGTAATAAGCAATAAAGAAAAGTCAAGTGCAAAAATTCTCTAATAACCTTGGAGACAAAAAGCGATTTTCTATAATACAAAAATCTCCATAAAATGGACAGTTTTCAATGTATCCAATTATTTTATAATACTTTCTTACTCAGTTTTCAATGCGAAATAACAGTTTTTAAACAATAATACAGGCCGAAGGATTTCGGTATCCTAAAACCGAATCCGTTATCCAAATTTTTTCTATCCCTACTAAAAAAAAGTCAGGAGTCGTCAGGAAAAAGTCGAAGGATAATCCTTTTATTAGGGGTCCAAGAATGGAATGACATAAAACCTAATCCCTTTTATATTTCTCAAGTTATTTATATTATTTATTTATGCATATTCTCTTTTTATTTATAATTAATTAATAATATTTATATATTGAATGACTCTGAAGGTGAATCTGAAAATTTTGTCCGTTTTGAAACGTATCTCTTTCTCTTCACAAGATACATCATATTTGATCTAATTTTAAATTTTTTAGAAAACATTTCAGGTATCTGGAATCGTCGAAACCCGTAGATTCTGAATTTCTAACTTTTGAATCTGTATATGCAACATTGAAAAAAAAATTATTTTCAATTTTTAATCCTTTTGGGTTGCCTACCTGCGGTCCTAGCCGATGAGCTACCTGATGGAATGTGAATTAGCATATCTTCAGAAATCGCCAGACTCCTCAGGAATTTTTCAGGATGTTCAGGAATCGTCAGAACTTCTGACAATTTGTGACTTTTTTGTAGTGGGGATGCGTCAGGTTTTTAAGATGTCCTAACATGAATGTGCAAAAATGGCTATTTTTAGCCATATTTGAGGCAATATAACACGATCAGCAATTTTTGTCCTTAAAAACTGCTAACGCCAACGTTTAGTACTCCTTTTTATCTTCCATTTCCATTTCTGATCATCCAGAACCGATCTTTTTCTCCGAGATATCACACAGTAACCATTTCAGTTCCACATTGCATTGCGGAATAATGCAAGGCGAAGAGAATATGAAGAAAAAATTGCTGATCGTGTTATATTGCCTCAAATATGGCTGAAAAAAGCCATTTTTGCACTTTCAGGTTAGGATATCTCAGAAACCTGACGTATAGGAAAAATTTGGATAATGGATTCGGTTTTAGCATACCAAAATCCTTCGGGGTCACATAGTTCGGTCTTCAGGTACAAAAATGATGTTATTTTTCTCGGCCTGTGTAATTTAAAATATGTGAAACAAGGAACCGAATTTCACTTATTTCAGCAAGGATTCAATACTTTTAGTCTTTAAATATTCAAAACGTTTAAAACGATCCAAAAGTAATAAAGAAAATCAAGTACAAAAATGCTTTAACAACCTCAATAACAAAAGAATAATTTTATTCTATACAAAAACTTCCATGAAACGCACAGTTTTCAATTTATCCAATGCTTTCATTATACTTTTATACTCCTATCAGTTTTAAATTTGGAATAACTTTTCCAAAACAACAATTTGAAATATGTGAAAGAAATAATTGAATTTCAATTATTTCACAAAGGGCTCAATACTTTTTTTTCCTTATGGATTTAAGCCGTTCGAAAAACATCTACAACTGATAAAAAAAAGAACAGTACAGTTAAAACACATTTCAATAACCTTAGTGAAAACAACCATTTTCTGCTATATAAAAACCTCCATAAAATTTAAAGCTTTCGATTAATCTAATTCTTTTATAATACTTTTTAGCTTGGGTTTTAGTTTAATTAGTTAGTTTAAACAAGTCCTAATTAATAATTGCAAATATGTATAAATTATGGAAGCACATTGGCTACAAGTTACAACTTATTTCAATTTTCATTTTATTTTGCACAATGCACATTGTAAAAAACCTTCTTTATCGCAAATATATTATTTGCTATCCAGAAACTTAAAATTTTAATCCAATTAATTTAATTCCGATTATCCACTGAAAATCCTAATAAAGCCTATGAAAGAAGCAATTTTGTAATTTTGCAACTTCCCATAAAATAAAACCTAATAGATACCTGATAGAAGCACCTCGAAGGCTGCACTTTGAATTTTAATACAATTAATATAATTCCGATTAGCCGGTAATAACCCTATTACAGTCTATTAGAGAAGCAAGTTTGTATTTTGTAACATTTAGAGTAAATGAACACCTCATTGGTCCCGATTAGAACCTATTAGAAAAATATAGCACAAAGAATATTTGTTTTCGAAAGCCTAATAGAGCCACATAGAAAGATTTTCTCAATTCCAATTTCCGTCCCAGTAGTAGATTAAATACCTAATACAACCGGTTAGAATCCAAATTGAAATAAAAAACTGTTCCGAACCATTTAGAACCATATAGAAATTCAAGTGGATCCAATGAAGCAGATCCCAATAGATTCCTAATAGAGCCACATAAAACACATCACTTGGAATTTTAATCCAATTATTGATTTCAACATGCCACTAAAGTAATTAATAGAACCAGTTAGGGAAGCAATATCGTACTTGTAGCACATGGAACAAAGCAGGTCCTAATAGGCACCTAATAGATCCGCTTAAAAGACATATCTTCGAATTTTAATCATATTAATTCGATTACAACATCCCACTCAAATACCTGAAAGAACCTGCCAGGGCAGCAATTTCGTACTACGAGCACTTTGAATAAAGCTGATCCCAATAGGTGCCTATAAGAGCCGCTTAGAACACATCACTTTGAATGTTTTTCCCAATAATTTCATTCCCAAGGTCCAACAAAATACCTAATAGAACCTGTTAGGGAACCGTACTTCTATTTCGAATAAAGCAGACCCCAATAGGGACCTATTAGAGCCGTTTAAAATACATCACTTCGAATTTTAATCCGGGTGATTTGGTTCCAAAGGTCCAATAAAATACCTAATAGAACCTGTTAGAAAAACAGTTTTACACTTAATAATATGTCAAGTGAAAGAATACCTCATTGTACCCACGTAGATCCTGTTAGAAAAATTTAACAAAAGAACATAAGTACCGAATAAGACCGGTTAGAAACCATTTTAAAATAAGAATTCTATCAGAAACCAGTTAGGACCATACAAGATTCCATCTGCATCCTATATGTTTTCTAAACGGCTTCCATTGATACCTAACTGTCATTTTTACTAGGGCACCCACTCACGCCGAACCCCTTTTCCAACGGCAAACAAAAAAGGGAATTATTTAATTGATTAATTAATTCAATTGATTAATTATTCATTATTATACGCCTTACATTCCTTTCAGGGAAAAAAGTGGATCGTTAAAAGAACTCTCTAAACCAGTATTTCTAACTATTTTAAATTAAAATGCTGTTTTTCGTCGGTGAATTTTGTTAAAATTACTTTTTTTTTTATTTAGGTGAGTGAAACTGACTTTTTGAAAGATTAGGATAAACAATTTCAAATAGTAGGATGCACTGCACCACTTGACTTGGTAACCGTCCACACACTCAGCGAGAAGAAGAGTTACGCATTCTGTACACGACTTATAAATCAAACAACAACGCTTTGATGTAAAATATGTCGATCGATTTGAAAAGGAAAAAATTATTTTATATATGATTTTACTGCACTTAATTCACGATTATTCTTACACAATTGTATGCACAGAGGCTTACACATATAATCGCAAGCTCAAATGCTTTGAAAAATCCCCCCCCCCCCCGCCGGGGAATTGAACCCTACCTACCTCCACCTCAAACTTGTTGTATGGCCGGTTGGAATGTGTCCAGGGACTAGCTTCTAAAAAAAAAAAGGTCATCGAAGTAGTAGCCGATGGAGACGCGTGTGCATGGAAAATTTGCAATTTTTTCCACATTGGTGGGGGCCCTGGGGCCATGGCCCTGCTGGCCCCTGAACTAAATGCGGCCCTGAATTTTCTATTATTGAAAATTAAGACTTGAAAAAATGTGTTCGAGTGAAATTCTTCGAATTTTTAATTTGATTTTGTTATCATCTCACTTTATTTAAAACGCAACACTCATTTACATAACTGATATATCTATAGTTAAAAAATAGTTTCAACATCGTAATAATATATCAAATGCAAAATCGAAATCACAATTTTAACATCAGACAAGCGTTGAATAGGGACTCAAATTTAAATCTTTTGCAAAAATAAAATCTTTCTCGTGAGATATGGGGATGCTAAATTAGAATAAAAACTGTTTGATGTAAGAAAAAAATTATTCGGTTCCGAAAAAATACAAATTATAGATCGCGATATCACAGTAGTGTGGTAGATTTTATTGTTGTTAAAAATCTGAAAAAAATGAGAAAATATTTTTTTTTCAATAAGTGATAGTAATTTCTACAAATATTAATGCGAAAAGGTTGAAAAAATCATTACTACGTTGAAATTGGAAATTAATTTCAACTAAAATTTTATAACAAATTATTTTTCAATTATTTTGTAAAAAAATGATATGTCAAAAACAATGCATTACACAGCCCCACAAAAAAATTGAAGTTTCATATCCCTGAACCAGACCCATGCATCCCTATGTATTTTTTATCGCTGAATCCGAATCCGAGGTCAAAAAAAGTCATATACCCCATACATTTTTAGCTAGAGCCAAAAAACACCCCTAGAATGGGGTGAAAATGAGATTAAGCAACGAGCATAGTTGTTGCATCTTAATCAATCGAATTATACAAATTTTCAAGTGTATAGCGCATAAAATTGATTTGAAACACCCCTCCCCACCTAGCCCACCTACCCCCAAACCCAGCTAACCCCTAAAAACCACCTCCACCAAACGACAAGCAGGCTAACCCACCTACACCTGGGAACAGCGAGTTTAGTCGCCTATTTTTTTGAAATAATTACATTCGACACCACAAGCGTGCTAACCCACGTACGCCCCAACTGACCTAACCCCTAGAAACCAATCCTACCAAACCACAAGCAGGCTAACTCACCTATCATGGGAATAGCGACTTTAGTCGCCTACTTTCTTGAAATAATTACATTCGACACCACAAGCGTGCTAACCCACGTACCCCCTAACTGACGTAGCCCCTAGAAACCAATCCTACTAAGCCACAGGCAGGCTAACCCACCAATCATAGGAACAGCGAGTTTAGTCGCCTATTTTTTGAAATGATTACATTCGACACCACAAGCCTGCTAACCCACGTACCACCTAACTCACATAACCCCTAGAAACGAATCCTACCAAACTACAGGCAGGCTAACCCACCTATCATGGGAACAGCGAGTTGAGTCGCCTATTTTTTTTGAAATAATTACATTCGACACCACAAGCGTGCTAACTCACGTATCCCCTGACTGACGTAGCCCCTAAAAACCAATCCTACCAAACCACAGGCAGGCTAGCCCACCTATCAAAGGAACAGCGAGGTGAGTCGCCTATTTTTTTAAAATGATTACATTCGACACCACAAGCGTGCTAACCCACGTATCTCCTAACTCACCTGACCCCTAGAAACGAATCCTACCAAACCACAGGCAGGCTAACCCACCTACCATGGGAACAGCGAGTTTAGTCGAAACTCTACCCCTGTTTTTTTTTTAAACTCTACCCCTGTGCCAAGTTTCATGAAAATCGGCACTGGACGGTAAGTATCCTGGGTCAAACGTAATACTAATAAGCTACCCCTAAAGAGTTGAAAGAAACTACCCCTAAGTTCAAAGGACGTGGGTTAGCACGCTTGTAGTGTCGTATGTAATTATTTTTAAAAAGTAGGAGACTAAACTCGCTGTTCCCAGGCGTAGGTGGGTTAGCCTGCTTGCGGTTTGGTAGGATTCGTTTCTAGGGATTGAGTGAGTTAGGGGGTATGTGGGTTAGCACGCTTGTGGTGTCGAATGTAAATATTTCAAAAAAATAGGCGACTAAAGTCGCTGTTCCCATGATAGGTGGGTTAGCCTGCCTGTGGTTTGGTAGGATTAGTTTCTAGGGGTTAGGTCAGTTAGGGGGTACGTGGGTTAGCACGCTTGTGGTGTCGAATGTAATTATTTCGAAAAAATTGGCGACTAAACTCGCTGTTCCCAGGCGTAGGTGGGTTAGCCTGCTTGTCGTTTGGTGGAGGTGGTTTTTAGGGGTTAGCTGGGTTAGGGGGTAGGTGGGCTAGGTGGGGAGGGGTGTTTTAAATCAATTTAATGCGCTATACACTTGAAAATTTGTATAATTCGATTGATTAAGATGCAACAGCTATGCTCGTTGCTTAATCTCATTTTCACCCCATTCTAGGGGTGTTTTTTGGCTCTAGCTAAAAATGTATGTACGTTTTTATCATTTTTTTCGAAAAATATCAATTTCAGGAGAAAAGTATGAATGTTAAAAGTATGCGCTTCGACGAGATCTACAACTTTCATGAACAACATTTTTTTCCAAAATTTATATTTTTCGAGATTTTGGAAAAAAATCTTGATTTGAAAAAAAATCAAAATTATAAATAATTTAACTCATATTGATCTGCGCCAAAAATCCTTTTAGTACGTTCATTTAGGATCTGAAGGGTACCCCTAGGCCAAGTATCAATTCAATATTCTTGAGTGAACTTTTCGGAAGTATATCCAAAGTAATATATAAAGAAAAGAAAAAATAGCTGCCTTAAGCTAAAATAGTATATCATATCATTAACTTGTAAAAAAAAATGTTTCGTTGAAATAATTATTTTTCGTTGAGGTTTAATCTATTTTATTTGAAAATTCGACCTTGTTGTTGAAAATTAGCTTTCTTTATGAAAATTTATCTCTTTTGATTGCAAGTTTAAGTATGCGGCTGTTAATGCAACTGTTTGATTGCAAATTATTTGTTATAAAATTCTAATATTTAGTTGAAAATGAGCTTTTTATTGAAAATTCTAGTTTTCTTTGCTCGAAAATGCAACTATTTGGTTAAAATTTAATCATTTTGTTTGGAATATTCGATCATTTGGTTGGAAATACATTTCGTAGTTCGTAATTTAAATATGAAGCTAAAACTTCAATTACATTTTTAAAAATTCATCTCTTTTGCTTGAAATTTTCCAGCTATTCGCTTGCAAATGCAACTGTTTGGTTAGAATTATTTTTTATTCAATTCAATTAATTGATTGAAAATTAATCTTTCGGGCTAAAAATTCAACTGTTTTCTGAAAAATTAGACTTTTGAAATTTAAAACTCAGCTCTCTTGTTGAAAATATGACTTGGGGTTGAAAATTCGTCTGTTTTGGTTAAAGTTCAACTATTTTATTGAGAATGCAATATATTCAGACTTAAGATCTTGTGCGATTCATAACTTCCTTTATAATTTTAAACGACTAATACGACTTTTTTAAAGCCTTCTAGTCAATTCTCAAGGTTATAAGTTGTTTTTTTTAATTGAAAAGGCTATTATTATAGTTTTCGTTCTGAATTTATTTCAATTGATTAAAAATTATATTATTTTCTTGAAAATGCAACTATATTGTTGAGAAGTCATCCTTTTTTATCGAAAATTCAACAACTTTGTCAAAAATTCATTTTTTTAGTTGAAGGTTCATTTCATTGGTTGAAAATTCAACTATTTTGATTCAAATTCGTTTCATTTTTGGTCAAAATTAATCTTTTTTGGTAGAACATTAAACTTTTTACATATTATTTTACATTATTTATTTTATTTATTATTTTTACATTCTCATTCGTGAGAGTGTAATGTAATTTCAAATAGTTTTTGTCTGAAAATTCAAATATACCATTTTTGGCAGAAAATGTATTCTTTATACTGTATAAGTTAGAAATTCAACTGTTTGGGTAAAAACGGATACAGAAGATATAACAGAAGTGGATTTTTGTAACAGGTAAAAATTACTCGGAAATCGCTGTAAAGATTCCAATTTTTTTCTGTGAATCTTCTTTGTTAAAAATTTAAATTATTGCTTGAAAGTTAATTTATTTGATGTAAAATTCATACATATATTTCATTGAAAATTCGTCTTTCTGGGCAGTAAATTATTCTTGTTTGTTGATAGTTCAACTTTTCGGTTGAGAGTCTTGTTCAAAATTGATCTTTCTTGATTAAAAATTATCTTTTTTGTTGAAGATTCATCTTCTCCGATATGAAAGTCCACCGCTTTCAAAAACATTCGACTTTCTAGCTTAAAAACTTCACTCTTTTGTTGAAAATTCATTTTTCATGGTAGAAACGTCATTACTGTTATTCACTTTTTCTAGGGAATATTTATGGAACGGATCACACACAAGGAAATCGTCAGGCAAGCGAAAGTTGTGAGCGTTAGCCGTTTAAGTGCGTTAAATATTAAATAATTAATAATATTTTATTCTATGTTATATGTACAATGTTCGACCGTAATTGTATTAAATTCTAGATTTAGCTTTAACGAAGGCTGTAACGAAATTGTGATTTATGAAGGGATCTCCATAGATATATATTAAATATAGCAGTGACTGTTTTATCATATAAGTTATATTTATATTTATGCTTCTAATTCTAAAAATAAAACTGTGCATTTATAATCACCATTTTTAGCGAACTTTAACCTATTAATCATTAATTTAAATATTTTGTTTAATTTTAAGGTTACGTGAGGGTTTATCATTTTTTCCATCCATATATTGTTTTTGAATACGCTATAGAATATGTTATACTCTACATCTGAATTACTATGGAATTATACTAATTACATAGTGATGACTTTTATCAATTGATAAATAGTCCGAAGCATTTCCGTACCAATCTTCAGCAAAACTACTAATTCACAGAAAAAACGTTAAAAATTGAATTCATAACGAATTTTTTCTTACTAATTTCTTTTGTTATGATTTAATATTACAAATTAGTAATTTTTTCTTGAAGATTATTATCAGAATGCTTACTATAAATCAATTGATGATCCCCACTGTTTACATAGTAGACCTTCATACTAGTCCAGATTAAAAAATCGAATCAAATTTTTATATTAATTTTCAAAAATAATATAAAAATATATATTTGGCTCTTAGAAATAGTAATTTTAACCATATCAGATTTTTGAATCGACCCTCTGCAATAATCGAATTTGCCCTCCTAAAATATCCATTTTGAAATTCCGGGATAATCTAATCGACCATTTGAGACCATCGAGTGGTCTGTCTAGAGACAATCATATCGACCCTTTAGCATGACCAGGTCAGCTTTCTTCAGATGACCGATTCGACCGTCCGAAATGATCGAGTCAACACTTTGATATGATCTATTTGAACCTCTTGTTTCAACCTTCTAGAGATAGTCGCTTTAGCCATATTCAAGGGCTGTCCTATAGTTGAACCTGCAATAAAGTCGGTCCGCACATCTAGATGGCCAAACAGACCTTCCATTTTTCTCCGTGTAGTTATACTTGAAACTAGCTCTCCTTCTTGTGAAGGTTATTACCGAACGTTTCTTAATATTGAAAGGCATCCCATTCTTACTGCACCAGGCTTGGAGACGCTCTAAATCGTCCTGCAAGTCAATTCAGACCGAGTGGGATTGTATTTCTTTATAGAGTTTAAAGTCGGCTGCAAACAGTAGTAAAAAGCACGCTTTGATCACTGTATACACGTCGTTAATGTGTAGTAAAAACAACAGAGGGCCAAGGTGAGAGCCCTGGGGCATATCGGAAGTTGCATGAAACGCTTCCGAATAATGTTCATTTACTGTTACTATTTAAAATCTATTACTGAGATAACTCGTGAACCAAGAGAGCATATTATTCGTAATGCCCAGTTCTCTGAGTTTTGCCACAAGAATCGTATGGTCAACTTTATCGAATGCCTTTGAAAAGTCTGTATATACCGAATCTACTTGGATACCAGCGTCTACATTATCAATCAAAAAATTTGTGTACACACTAAGATTCGTGATCGTTGACCTCCCACTCCTGAACCCGTGCTGCTCCTCGCTAAGAGTATTCGATGAGGCTGAAACTAAATTTTCATGAATAATACTTTCAAATACTTTGGCCATCGCGCTTAATATTGTAACTGGTCTGTAATTGTTTACATCATTACGGTTACCGTCTTTATAAATTGGTACAATAATGCCGTTCTTCCATACTGCTGGAAAATAAACTTGAGTAATCGATTTGTTAAAAATAATATGCAGTGGTTCAATTAAAGGGAGGAATCACGCCTTCAGGAAGGAGGCAGGTATACCGTCTGGGCCAGCACCTTTGCTAATATCTAGTTTGGAAAGCTTGAGTTTGATTTCCTCTTTGCTAATACATGTGTAAGGAAAATCAATGGACTCCTTGATCTCAAGTAACACAGGTTGGACATCAGAGTCTGTGGCGGCGGAATAGACTGACATAAAATGTTTCGCAAATAGATTAGCTATACCCTCATAAGAATCAGCTAGTTCATCACCCAGAAAAATTTGATTTGGCATATCTTTATTCCTGCTAATAGAATTGACGTACGACCAAAATTTTTTTGGGTTTTCTATGATGTATCTTTCAGTATTTCTAATATAATCATCATACTGTTGGTCAGATAATTTACTACATGCAGATCTTATCGAGGAAAAACGCAAATAATCATCTAGTTCACGCGTGAGTTTATAAGTGGCGTGCGCTGCTTTCTTGGTAATTACTAAGTCAATCAGATTCCGATTGTACCGCGAAGCGAAGCTAGAGGATTTAGGATTTTTTACTTAATATTTGGAAATCAACAATAATTCTGAATATGAAAAATACAATAAATATAATTAGGACTTCTTCAAATATGTTAATTTCAGTTAAGATTTATTTTACGATTCAATTATTTTTCTGCGTGAACTCAAATCACATTTTTTATAATAAAATCACTTTTCGCCCTCAATATCATGTATATCGAATTCCGGAAAGCTTATGCCATCATGCAACATTTGCTGACGCAGACTTGCAGCTTTACGCTGTTCAGCTTCAAAGACAGGATCCTTATCAATTCGTCTAAGATTGGGTAAAATTATTAAAACTTTTATTCTATAACTATTTGATTCTTCATCTCCGTCGTTGTATTCATATGAACTAATCAAAGGGTTTCCCAATATCACCAGAATTTCCAAGCCCTCCAGATTTGCAAGTTCTCTCAATTCATATATCCTTTTGATTTTATTGTTCCTCAAATTCGAGTAACTTTCAAAGAACCATTCTGAAGCCCATGGAGACTTAAGAGTATGTTATCTCGAAGATGGATAATCTTTAAATTCACCAAATACTCGAGACCTTCAAATCTATCGATTTCATTGTCAGGCTAGGTAAATATATGCCATCAGTTGACGAAAGAATATTTTCATCATACCTCAATCGAAAGTTCGACTTTCGATGCCTGTGGAGCGGGTCGAAAATCGAATTTTCCACCCTAGGTAAATTTTCACTCGTGTATATCAGCCCTCGCTCCGCTCGGGCAGCTAACTTCCCACTCGTGAAACCGTTGCCTTTTGATCCTTGTCACGCAATATACTATTCCTCGAAGTTCGAGAACTTTTATTCTTTTTAGAATTTCTGTATCTATAGGCTGGAATCTGCGATGCGATTATAATTTAGTTCTAGAGTTTCCAATAGGGGATGAAAATATACCTTCTGTGTCTGATAAATAGTTCTTGTTCATTGTTAAAACCTAAAAATACAAATGATTTTGCAAAACAGGAGTTAATCGGTGGTATACTTAAGTAAACTTCTGTTTATCTGGACTAATAAATTTGCAGTTATTTATTTAACTAAAACTGATTCATTGTTCAACATAGAATAGTGACATAAATCTAGTTTCAATTTTGCATTCCATTGAAAAAATAATAAATATGTGATAAGGTTATCAAAATATTTGATAGAAGATCTCATTCAACTATTGTAAATTTAACTATAGGTATATTTCAATTATAAAGGCTTAAAAATTATAAACCTTCAAAATATATAGCTTTTAAGGTTAGAAAATCTTAATTTAAAAGCACTGCTTAATTAACATTTTCAATTTTCAAGGGGATACCCTTATATAAGTGAAATAAATATTTTCTATTCTATGTCTGGAAAAGTAAAAATTTTTAAATTTTCAAGCATCAAAACTGAACTATAATTTTGCATTTCGCTTCTGTATCATTAATAATACAATTGAAAGTTTTTGAAGCCAAATTAAAAAGTTCCTTTTTTTAGAAAATTGTTGTAAATTGAAAATTCCAACGGAAACTTTTCAATTTCATTTCAACCTTAAATATAAAATAAACTATGCGATATAACTGAATAACAACTATAATGCCTGACACAGCGGGAGATGTATTAGATACGCGGAAAATTCCGTAGTTTGAAAAAATACATTTACAATCAATCATTACAATCATTCTCGGAGAACCACTGAGACAATTTCGATCAGCATCGAGCATAAGCAAAAAAGACATTGAAGATAACACTTGAAGGGACTCTGTGGTGAGATGGTTTCCAGAAACATTGACTCGGAGGATATTTTTAAAGTTGGAATAATGTTCACATCCGATAATTGCTTACCAGAAGCATCCATCGCCAAAAAAGCAAATATCAAGCCAGAGTCACATTTTCCAAGTGTACAGAGACATCCTAAAGCTAAAGAATGTGATAAAGGCCGTGATTTAACCTCAACAGTAGACGGTGTTGAAAATTGATCGCCAACACTTTGTTCTCCCTTTTCTTCCCTAGAATATAATTCTCCAAATGCATCACTTTCTGACACAGAACTCATTACTGATAAATCTAATACTTGGAAGGGCGGAAATCTTTGTTTATTGATCATGTACTAAAAACACGTTTCCTATTTTGAGATAAAAAGAAAGACTATCGATTTTTACGATTCTCTGAATTCCAATTCTTACTTATATTTAGAAAAGTATAATTTAGAGTATATTAGGGATGCTTCATTCAATCAAATAATTCTATAAGATCAATATTAAAGGGTAACTTACATTTCTATAGACTATTCATACAAATGTATTTGATAAATTGTATCACATACATGTTAGAAACAACGTGAGTTGAAGATGAACAAAAAAGTCAAGTTGATATGCAATAATAATAGAGTTAAATTTAATTTCAGACTTCATAAAAAGTGAAACAAATTGATGTTCGTTTTTACCCCTCTTGAAATACTTTTTTTTCTGTTTAAAGATGTTGAATGTTATCCTACACGTGTAATATATATATATATTATATAATATTCAAAAAAAATCATATCATTCGCAGCTGCTACGTCAATTTGTAAAAGTTATTGACATTCAACGAGTACACTTGGAATTTCCTTGAGTGAAGAAGGTGCTTTCTCACTGAAGACCCATGCAACATTTTTTATTCAAAATTTTTGTTTTGCTACCAGATTCAGGCCTAAACATTTATTGTACTAAAAAAAAATTGTTATCTCAAAATTTTGATTGCTTTTATATTTTTACGGTAACATATATATTATTCTTTTTGGAAAAACAATTTCCTCAAAAAATTTTTTTAAACAAAATTTACTATTGAAATATTTAATGTTATTGTTTTTATCGAAGCCTATAGCATTTGTGTGATTTTTGAAAGATTTTTCTTCTAAGAAAATATTTCATCAGGAAATTAGCTATCGAAAATATTAATGTTATTGTTGTTATCGAATCCTATAGCGTTTTTCTCACTTTTGAAAAAAAATTTTGCGCGGGAAATTTACCATCGACTTTTTTAATGTTATTGTTGTTAGCGAATCCTATAGCGTTTTTGTGATTTTTGAAACATTTTTTTTCTCAGAAAATATTTCATCAGAAAATTGATGATCGAAACTTTTAATGTTATTGTTGTTATCGGAGCCTATACCCTTTTTGTCATTTTTGGAAAACATTATTTTCAGAGAACTTACTATCGAAATTTTTAATGTTATTGTTGTTATCAGAGCCTTTAGCGTTTTTGTGATTTTTCAAACATTTTTTTCTCAGAAAATATTTCTTCAGAAAATTCAGGATTGAAATTTCTAACGTTATTGTTGTTAACGAATCCTATAACGTGTTTGTGATTTTTGAAACATCTTATTTTCTCAGAAGGTATTTCATCCGAAAATTCACGATCGAAATGTTTCATGTTATTGGTGTTATCGAAGCCTATAGCGTTTTTGTCATATTTGAAAAAATTATTTCTCAGAAAATTTTTCCTTCGAAAATTCACTATCGAAATTTCTAATGTTATTGTTGTTATCGAAGCCTATACCGTTTTCTTGATTTTGAGAGAAAAATATTTTTCAGAAAATTTTTCTTAAAAAAACGTACTATATAGTTTTTGTCATTTTGAAAAAAAATCTTTTCTCAGAAAATGTAGCATCGAAATTTTTCATGTTATTGTTGTTAACGAATCCTATAGCGTTTTTGTGATTTTTGAAACATTTTTTTTCTCAGAAAATATTTTAACAGAAAATACACGATCCAAATTTTTGATGATATTGTTGTTATCGAACCCTATAGCGTTTTTTAGATTTTTAGAAAAAATTTTGTTCTCAGACAATTTTTCCTCAGAAAATTCACTATCGAAATTTTTTATTTTATTTTTGTTATCAAACCCTAAGGCATTTTTGTGATTTTCGAAAATTTCTTCTTGTCCGAAAGTTTTTCCTCAGAAAATTTACTATCGAAATTCTTAATGTTATTGTTGTTATCGAAGGCCATAGCATTTTTGTAATATTTGACAATTTTTTTTCTTAGAAAGTTTTTCCTCTGAAAATTCACTATCGAAATTTTCACTGTTATTTTTGTTATCAAAGCCTATCTGGTTTTTGTGATTTTTGAAAAAAATTTTCCCTCAGAAAATTTAATGTCGAAATTTCTAAAGGTTCTTGTTGTTGACGAATTCTGTAGCATTTTCGTCATTTTTGAAAAAAAAAAATTTCCTTGAGAATTTACTATCGAAATTTTTAATGATATTGCTGTTATCGAAGCCCTATAGCGTTTTCGTGATTTTTGAAAAAATTATTCTCCTGCAAAATGTTTTCTCAGGAAATATACTATCCAAATGTGTGATGTTATTGTTATCGAAGCCTATAGCATTTTTGTGATTTTTGAAACATTTTTTTTGTCAGAAAAGTTACTACCGAAATTTTTAATTTTATTGTTATCATTGAAGTCTTTAGCGTTTATGTAATTAAAAAAAAATCTCTCACAAAATTTAATATCGAAATTTCTAATGTTATTGCTGTTAACGAACCCTATAGCGTTTTTGAAATGTTTGAAAAAAATTTTTCTCAGAAAAATTGTCCTCAGAAAATTTACTATCAAAATTTTTTATGTTATTGTTCTTATCGATGTCTATAGCGTGTTTGCGATTTTTGAAACAGAATTTTTACCAGAAAGTTTTACCTCAGCAAATTCACTATCGAAATTCTTAATTTTATGGTTGTTATCGAAGGCTATAGCGTTTTTGTGATATTTGACCAATTTTTTTTCTTATAAAATTTTTCCTATGAGCTGACAAAATTTTTAATTCCATTGTTGTTATCGAAGGCTTTAGCGTTTTTGCGATTTTCGAAAAAATTTGTTCCTCACAAAATTTTTTCCTCAGAAAATGTATTCATCGAATTTCGCATTTTTATTGTTGTTAATGAAACCTATAACGTTTTTTGGATTTTCGGAAAAAAAATTTTCTCAGAAAAATTTTTCCTGAAAAAATGTTTCCATCGAATTTCGCAATTTATTGTAGATAATGAAGTCTATAACGTTTTTTCAATTTTCGAAAAAATTTGTACCTCACAAAATGCTATCATAGAGTTTTGCAATGTTATTTTTTTTAATGAATTAACGTTTTTTCGATCTTCGCAAACATTTTTTTCTCAGAAAATTTTTTTCCTCAGAAAAATTTTCCATCGAATTTCGCATTATTATTGTTGTTAGTGAAGTCTATAACGTTTTCGCAGTTTTCGAAAAAATTTCTTCCTCACAAAATTTTTTCTTCAGAAAATTTTTAAGACAATTTCGCATTATTGTTTTAATGAAGCCTATAACATTTTTTCGATTTCCACAAAAATTTTTTTCTCAGAAAATCTTTCCATCGAATTTGGCCTTATTATTGTTATTAATGAAGTCCATAACGTTTTTGCAATTTTCGAAAAATTTGCGCCACACGAAATTTTATCATAGAGTTTCGCATTGTTATTTTTTTTTAATGAATGAACGTTTTTTCGATTTTCGCAAAAAATCTTTTCTCAGAAAATGTATCCCTCAGAAAATTTTCCTATTCAATATCGCATTGTTATTGTTGTTAGTGAAGAAAAACGTCTTTTCGATTTTGCGAAAAAAATTTTTTCCTCAGAAACTTTTTTTCTCGAATTTTGCATTGTAATTTGTTTTTATTAAAAATTTTCTCCTCACAAAACTTTTTCCTCAGAAAATTTTTCCATCGAATTTGGCCTTATTTTGTTATTAATGAAGCCTATAACATCTTTGGGATTTTCGAAAAAATTTGTTCCTCACAAATGTTCTTCCTCAGAAAACGTTTTTATCAAATTTCGCATTATTATTGTTTTTAATGAAGCGTATAACGTTTTTTCGATTTCCGCAAAAATTTGTTCGCCGAAAATTTTTTCATCGAATTTCGCATTATTATTGTTATGAATGAAGCCTATAACATTTTTGCGATTTTCGAAAAAATTTGTTCCTCACAAGTTTTTTTCCTCAGAAAATTTTTTCATCGAATTTCGCATTGTTATTGATGTAAGTGAAGCCCATAACGTTTTTGCGATTTTCAAAAAAATTTGTCCCCCACAAAATTTTTTCCTTAGAAAATTTTTCCATCGAATTTCGCATTGTCATTGTTGTTAATAAAGTCTATAACGTTTTTGCGATTTTCAAAAAAATTTGTCCCTCACAAAATTTTTTCCTTAGAAAATTTTTCCATCGTATTTCGCATTGTTATTTTTGTTAATGAATAGCGTTTTTTCGATTTTCGAAAAAAAAATTCTCCTCAGAAAATTTTTCCATTGAATGTCGCATTATTATTGTTGTTAATAATGCCTATAATGTTTTTTCGATTTCCGACAATATTAGTTAGTTAGTTAGTTTTAATACGCGCGGGAAGCCCATGGAGAACTCCCCTGGCGCTTAAGCTATAAAGCCTATTGTGCCACACACTTACTTGTTCACTCTCAGCATTCGACCCCAGAGCTCTTGACGAAGCCCAGTATGTCGACGACCGATCGCGTTTCGATTTCCTCTGTTTCCATAAAATGGACCCCGAGGGTCTGTTGCCTGAGCCTAGCTAATGCCGGGCACTGGCATAATATATGCAGGGATGTTTCATCATCCCTGCCGCACCTCCTGCACTCCGTCGTGGGGCTATACCCCATTTTGTGCGTATGATAGTCCAAGTGATTGTGCCCTGTCAGGGTCCGTACCACTGTCCTTATGTCTTTCTTGGGTAAACTCAGGATTTCCCTGGCTCCGTCCATCCTATAGGTATACCCCAGGATGGATTTCGCCTGACGGCAAACCTTGTTTTGTTCCCAGTATTCTCTGTGTTTTGTTCAGATCCACTTTTTGATGGCCATCCCGACACTGCAAGGCGCTATTTACAGTACCAGTTCCGGTCCTACGAATTCGCTCGCTGCGCCGCCCTTTGCCAACTGATACGCCTTTTCGTTGCCCTTGATCCCTGTGTGACCAGGGACCCATATGAGAGCCACTTTGTTCCTTTCTGCAAGTTGGTTGGGCCTTTTTGCATTCCCAAACCAGTTCTGATGTTATGTCTGGTTTCTCTATTGCAGTTAGTGTCGCTTGGCTGTCCCAGCAGATCGTGATCTGTCTGCCAGCAGCGTTTTCATCTAGCAGTGTTTCAGCACAGCGAAGGTCGGCCAGGACCTCCGCTTGAAAAATAGTAGCGTGTCTCCCAAGTGTGATCCCTATCCCTTTCCCTCTCTTACTGTCATAAATTCCTGCTCCTGACCCTCCCTCTCCCCTGGAGTCATCCGTATACCAGATTTCCCCTTTGAGGAGCCGGTTACCACTTTCTTTCCACAGATCCCTGCTTGGGATACAGACGCGGAAAGCTTTGGCAAAGTTGAAGCGTTTTGTTATTTTATCTTGCCTCATCTGTAGAATCGGCAGTGTGCTGATACCACTCGGGAGTCTAGTGTGTTTAGTCCCCGGAGTCCATCTTTTTGCTCTTGCCAGGCGGCCCATCGCGTGAGCCGCTCTGGTGGTTATCGCAACATATAGGGGTTCCTCACAGAGTATGTATCCTTTTGCCGCTGCGGGCGCAGTCCTCATTGCTCCAGTCAAACCCCTAAATGCTAGCGTTTGTAATCTTCGCAGCCTGTCCTGCATTGTTTTAAATTCCGCTCGTGGCCACCAGACCACGGCCGCGTGTAGGAGTCTGGGTTTCAAGACTGCAGAGTAGAGCCATGCAAGTATTTTAAACCCTAACCCCCACGTTAACCCAAAGGCTCTCCTGCACATCCAGAAAGTCATCACAAATTTCCTGCATTGGGTCTCCAGGTGCTTTGTCCAGCTCAGCTTGCTATCCAGGATTACTTCTAGATACTTGACTTAATCTGAAAACGTCAGCTTCCCACCACAGAATACAGGAGCGGCAGGTTTCGGAACTTTATAATTCCTCGTGAAAATGACCAGGTTGGTCTTTTCCGGATTTACCAAGAGTCCTGTACTATCGCAACAGATCTCTACGATGCGCAGCACCGACCATATAAGACCCATCAGCGTTTCCAGATGAGCCCCCCTAACTAGGATTACAAAGTCGTCCGCATATCCTTGAGTATAGTACCCTTCTTTATTTAGCCTTCGAAGGAGGCCATCCACTACGATGCACCACAGGAGGGCGACAGGACACCCCCCCTGTGGGCAACCCCGTGGAGCTATCCCCCTTACTAGGCCTTCACCCCATCTGGTTTCGAGTCTTCTTCGGCGTAGCATGCTTCCTATCCAGCGTACTAGCTGGTCCGGCACGCCACATCTCAAAGCCTCTCGACAAATGACTTCTGGAGGAGTATTGCTGAAGGCACCCTCTATTTCCAAGAAAGCGCCCACAGCTTCCCCCTTTTGTTCCAACTGCTGCTCCAATTTTGCTACAACAGCATGAAGCGTAGTTTCAACCGAGCAGCCTGCCTGGAAAGCATGCTGCCCTCTATGCAGCGGGGAGGCCAAAAGCACCTCATCCCTAATGTATCTCTCGACCAGCTTCTCTAGCGTCTTCAGGATAAAAGGTGTTAGGCTTATTGGTCCGAAATCTTTGGCAGCAGTGTAACTTTCCCTCCCAGGTTTGGGTATGAAGGCCACTCTGCCATCCTTCCATGCCGACGTCACGTGTTTAGGGGCCCTAAATAATTTCGTCAGAGGAGGGACGACCAAATCCATGCCTTTTTGTAAAAGCGCTGGATAAATGCCATCCGCCCCTAGTGATTTAAACGGGCAAAAGGACCTTACGATCCATTTCACCTTTTTGAAATCAACGACTTTAGCGGCGAAACTCCAGTCAGCCCTCTCCACCCCCTGGCCCCGGTATTCCACCTCTTGGTCGGTTCGGATTCGCTGAAAACCCTGGAAGTGAACTTCCATCAGGTGATTCAGCGTTGCTTCTTCATCTTCGGTAAACTCACCATTATCGAGCCCTATGAGCCCGAGGCGAGCTTCCGGATTTTTCGCTGGGATCTTGTGGAGCTTCGCTGTTTTCGGAATGTTTTTCGATTCCTAGCAAAAGCCCCTCCAATCTTCCTGCTTATACTTCCTTATGTTTTTATTGTATTCGCACTGGGCCGTCTTATAGATGTCCCAGTCCGAAGGCAATTTAGTTCTATTTGCCCTGTTGCACAACATTCTTGCCTTTCTACGGAGTCTCTCCAGGTGGGTGTTCCACCATTCTGCTCCCTTTCTAAACTTGATATTGCTTGTAGGGCAATTGTTCTCATATGATGTTGTCAAAGCCCTTCGCAGAAAATCCGCAGCGTGCTCCAACTCATCAATGGTACCATAGCTTGTGGGGAATTCCACAAGCCTCCCTTCGAGTTCCTCTTTATATGAGTCCCAAAGTGTATTTCTAGGGTTTCTAATATTAGATACCACCGGTTTTCCTAAGGTTAATTGGAACACGATGTGTTTGTGGTCCGAAGGAGACTCCTCATCGGAGACCCTCCAGTCCACTACCCTGCTCCTTAGTGCACCTGAACATAATGTCAAATCGAGAACCTCACTCCTGTTTTTAGTCTGGGATGTGGGAGTATCACCCCCATTCAGAATCTCCAGCTCTGTGCCCGCTATGTATTCAATTAAATCTCTCCCTCTGTCATTGATGTTTGTGCTTCCCCACACCGTGTGGTGAGAGTTTGCATCACAACCCAACAGTAGATGAATCTTGTTCTCTTGACGATACCAAATTAGAGCTTCCACCTCTCTGGGAGGCGGGGGTCCCTCGGCATCACCAGGAAAGTAAGCCGAGGCAATAAATACCTCTACCCTTTCTCCGATACTGCTCCTAAGTCTCACCTTAATAATGGTGAGATCTCTAGAGCAGAAATTTGGCACCAAGATCGCATCCATACCCTTACCGGCTATGCATGCCCTTGGTGTTTTTTCGCGTGGCCCTTGTATATGGAGGCACATCCTGACAAGCCACAAATCCTTTTCCTGTATAACCAAGGTTCTTGGATTAGGGCAAGCCCTGTCTGCACCACAGACATGCATCTGGCTAGAACCGCCGAGGTACCTTTGCTGTGGTGCAAATTAATCTGCGTAATGAATATTCCCGTCTCAGCCATTGAGAGGCTATTTCGGGGCATCTCCGGACGCTTCTGGGACCCCTGCGGATCCCAGTTGGGTCACCCGGAAGGTAACCCTACTCGCCCCTAGATAGGGACGATAATCTAGAGCCGCAAGGACTCTGATCGAGGATTCAGGAAGTCCAACAACCAGAATCCAGCCTCCCCCCTTCGGCCTGGATCCCTGCCCGTCGGAAAATACCTACCAAGAATCAGTTCGCAAGGACGAGTTCTGAAAGCTCAGGCGTCCCAGAACGGTCGCCGGATTCTCGGGGTTACCGGGAACCAATACGTTCGCTCTGCGGTACCTCTGCAGACACTCCGTCCCCTTGACTTCCAAGTTCAGACCTTCTTTTAGCCTGAACGTTGGGGTTTTCTCGACAATCCAGTCTCGCGACCAGATGTCAGCGGCCTGTACAACGATGGCTCCCGACCTTTGAAGATGTTGAATCTGGGGGCGCGTCCCTCGCGAGGTAACGCGTCAATCCCTTTTGAGATGTCATCCCTTAAACTGTCCAAGTCCTCAAAAGTCAGACAGTTATCAGGATAACCCAACGAAACGACAACCCTCACCAGGGCGTTGTTGGCCATCTGTGCGAAAGTAAGACCCCGTGTTACCAGGGCCTTCTGCCGTTTCAACTACCTGTTTGGTGGAGTTTCTACGGAGCCCTTCTTCCTCTTGCCTATAGAATAAGCCTTAGGAGTTGCTCCGGGTAAGTTTCCCGCAGCCACTGCCCCTTGTGAGGAGCCTTGGCTGCTGTTTGTGAGCCGCGCATTACGGTCTCTCTTTCTTTGTACTCCACAACGGCCCCTCTTCCTTACGGAGAGTTCCGTTAGTTGCACTCCCACGGCTTCGACATTATTGTCTCCACCATCTTCACTATTTCGC